>JANUWF010000803.1:0-80776 GCA_026120185.1 Voacanga thouarsii | reverse complement strand
ATAAAAATTATTCTAGCTACCACATAAAATGCAAGATGCTATGCAATGCATGACTTTTCCCCATAGTCAAAGGTGGTTTTGGGCGGGGTATTACATATTATGGTACTGCAACTTTAATGAATGGTTTATATGTTCTAGAAATAAAAAATTAAGGTCTCAATATAAATAATAAGAGGCCAAGAAAAGTTAACACAACCCTGTCTTACTTATGGCATTGTGTTTAGGCCATGTAAATGAGAATTGAATTTCTATGTTATATAAGTGTGGTAACTTAGGCTTATTTGATTTTGAATCATATGAGACTTGTGAATCTTGCTTATTAGGAAAAATAACTAAAACCTCTTTTTCTAAGAAAGGAGAAAAGGCTAAGCAAATATTGGAACTAATACATACTAATATATGTGGACCAATGACATTGCAAGCAAAAGGGGGCTATCAATACTTCATAGTCTTCATCAATATTATTCTCGATTTGGGTATTTGTATTTAATGAAATACAAATCTGAAGCTTTTGACAGGTTCAAAGAATTTAGAAATGAAGTAGAGAAACAACTTGGTAAGAGTATTAAAACTCTAAGATCTAATCGAGCAGGTGAATACTTATATCAAGAGTTTCTAAGTTATCTTAGAGATAATGGGATTAATCTCAATAGACTCCACCATACACACCTCAGAAAAATAATATATCTAAAAGAAGGAATCAAACTTTATTAGATATGGTTTGATCCATGATGATTTTTGCTAATCTACCAAAATCGTTTTGGGGATATACATTGGAAACCGCTATTAATATTCTAAACAGAGGTCCATCCAAAATAGTTGACACTATCCCATTTGAGCTATTTTATGGTATAAGACCAAAGTTAACTCACATGAGAATTTAGAGATGTCCTCGCTTATATAAAGAGGACAAAGTCAGACAAATTAAAGAATAAATCTAACAAGTATTTATTTGTAGGATATCCAAAAGAATCTCATGGATATTCCCTATCAAAAATAAGGTATTTGTTTCAAAGCATGCTATTTTCTTAGAAAAGAAATTCGTGCTTAAAGGAGATAGTGGGAGCAAAATTGAACTTAGTGAAGTTCAAGAAGCACAAACAAACAATCAACCATTTGATCCCTAATCTATTGATAAAATAGATGAACCATCTAATACACAAGAATCTCATAAGTCAAGTAAGATATATGCGGCACTTGAGAGATATAAATTTCTCATCACTAACCGCAATAATATATTATTCATAGAAGAAGATCAAATTACTACATACGAAGAAGTTTTGAATAGTTCAGAATCTGATAAATGGCTTGAAGCTATGAAGTCAAAAATGGATTCCATGTATGACAACTAAGTTTGGAATTTAGTTGATCCACCTGAAGGGATAAAACCTTTAGGGTGAAAATGGGTTTTTTAAGAAGAAAACAGATATGGATGGTAAAGTGATTACCTATAAGGCGCGATTAGTTGTAAAAGGTTACCATAAAAAATAATGTATTGACTATGAAGAAACTTTTTCACCAGTAGCAATGCTAAAACCCATTAGGATACTCCTAACACTTATCGCTCATTATGATTATGAAATTTGGCAAATGGATGTGAAAACAGCTTTCTTTAATGGAAATCTAACTGAGGAAATGTACATAACAAACTTGAGGATTTTACATCCAAGGATCATACTAAAGTATGCAGGCTGCAAAGGTCCATTTATAGACTAAAGCAAGTTTTTAAGAGTTGGAACATCTATTTTGATGAAACAATTAAAAATTTTGGTTGTAAACAAAACATGAATGAACCTTGTGTATACAAGAAGGTTAGAAAGAGTGCAATTGTTTTCCTATTATTATATGTAGATGACATATTGCTAATAAAAAATGACATCTCTATTATACAATCAGTCAAGATTTGGTTATTAAAAAAGTTTTCTATGAAAGACCTTGGAAATGCAACATATATTCTAGGAATAAGGATCTATAGAGATAGATCAAAAAGGTTGCTTAACCTTCCACAGTCTACATATATAGACAAAGTGCTAAAGAGGTTTATCATAAATCAATCTAAGAAAGGATTCTTAACCATGACCCATGGGGTAAGCCTTTCAAAATCTATGTGTCCTAAGACACAAGATGAAAAGGATCACATGAGTAAAATACCATATGCTTCAGCAATTAATTCTATCATATATGCTATGAAATGTACTAGTCCTAATGTATCTTGTGCTCTTAGTTTGACGAGTAGATACCAATTAGACCCTGGAGAAAGTCATTGGGTGGCTGTCAAGAATATCCTTAAGTACTTGAGAAGAACTAAGGATATATTCTTATTATATGGAAATGGTAACTTGCAAGTTAGAAGATATACTGATGCTAGTTTCCAATCTGATAAAGATGATTACAAATTTCAATTAGGATACGTGTTCACTTTTGTATGTGGGGCAGTTAGTTGAAAAGTTCCAAACAAGATACAACTACCGACTCAACCACTGAAGTTGAGTATATAGCAGCTTCCGAAATAGCTAAAGAGGTGGTCTGGATCAAGAAGTTCATTACAGAACTAGGCATGGTACCTAGTATTGTTGATCCAATACATTATATTGTGATAACAATAGAACCATTGCACAAGCAAATGGACTATGGTCTCATCAGCGATTCAAACATGTACTTAGGCGCTATCACTTAATTAGAGAAATCATTGATAGCAAAGATGTAAAAATAGAAAGAGTTTCCACTAATCAGAACATAGCTAATCCACTCATGAAGGCATTATCCCAAAAGAAACATGATGGTCATGTTCAATCATTTGGTATTAGATACATAAATGATTGGATCTAGTACAAGTGGGAGATTGTTAGGATTGTGCATTACAAACAATCATTTGTACAATGTATTTTTGCACATTAAATCAATAAAATGCATTTTTTATCTTTCAATTTCTTTGTTTCATATGTTTATGTGTATAAAAACTGTTAGATAAAGTCTCAAGTACAACACTGTATTAAGGAAATCATGATAGAGATCGTGATGTGAGGTTCCTACTATATTAAAATGTGTTTGTGCTTAAATTATCCCTAGTTATAGTATTAATCAGATAAAATATCATTAATGCACTAAGACTATCATGTATTATACTTCTTGATTTGATCAAGATGGTTCTCATATCTATGAGTATTATGATACTCAAAGTTAACACATGGATGCTTGTTATTTGAAGAAGTACACTGATGACCTAACTATTAGATAATCATAATGCAAAACTATTGAGTGTTAATGATAGAATCTCATTGTAACAAATGTGCAAGTATCTTTAGACTTGAGAACTCTAAGGTATTTTATTTGTTAAGTGTTGTAATTTAATTCCAATCTCTGGAATCCTTACAAGACCACCTATAAGATGGACTTTGAGTACAACGTGAAGTAAACAAAAATAGTTAAAAGGATCAATAAATGATTCACTACTTCTAATAGTAGGAACGAATATCTCAAAGCCACTTATAGGAATCATTATTCAAGGAGTCCTTGGCTAAGGTGATTATGTGTTGGAAATAGTTTCAATTGATACACATGTTAAGTAATAGATTTCGAGAACAAGTACTAAAATATTTAGGGTAGAATTATTAATATTCTGAAGGAAGTTGGTACTAATTTCATACTCTAAAACCCAATGAGATATTGTATAGTGAAAAGAGTTTATTGCACTGACGTTTTGGTATTGAAAAGTTCATGTCAAACCACTTGATTTTCTAAACTTTTAGGTGGTCATGATGTATTGCTAGATACTATTCATGATCTGCTAAATTTGGATTTATTAATCAAAGAATTAATAAATTTAATCCTAATTATAGATTAATTTTAATTTATTCAGGATTATTAATTCTGTAGTGATTAGAATTAATTCATATTTTGCTATCAATAGATCGGAAATTTAATAGGTCACACACAATAGAAGAATTGGTACGCAAGCTATTATATGATAATATTATGGGGTTAATTTGAAAAAAAAAATAATTATTATGGACTAATTATAAAATGTTATAATTAGTTATAATTAGTTAGATGAAATTATAATTATTTAAAAGTCTTGTGGTTGAATTATAAACTTGTTATAATTCATAGGCCAAATCGCAATTACAAAAACTATAATGGAAAACTCCCTATTATTGTTGCCTAATATGATTAGGGAATAGAAAAGGCTTCTCTGTGCATGAAGAAATTGTCCAAATGTTTTGTTTTCAAAATTGTTATGGAAACAAAAGGGAAAAAAAAAAAGGAAACCCTGTGTTTTTCCTATTTGACCGGATGAGGCGGCAGTTTTAAGTATGTGGAATTGAGAAATTGTTCTCAGTTGAATCATAGAAAAGAAAACACCGCCTTCCTATGTATTTCTAGTCATTTTTCCCTTCTCTTTTTTTGAGAAAAATTACATTAGTTTTCTCCCACGTTTTTCTTCTCCAAAAAGAAACCCTAGCCGCCATATTATTTTTCTAATAAAAATTTTTGGTGGTTCTTGAATACATCCTTATGTGGATCAATATTAGAAAAATTCTCATCCTTAGAATTTAGTGGTTTGGACTTGGACAAATATTTACGAAAGGATTCCGTACCGCGAAGAAAATTTTAATAGCTACGTTTACACGGTAACAATTTTTCTTCCTTCGCTAACCCATTTAATACATATGTGTGATCGTTTGAGTAGATTTCATTTTATTTTGCCATTGCATGTAAATTAGTTTGTATGATCACAATCCAACAATTGCTAATTCAAACCGACCAAAAATACCAGCCAAACTTAGTATTCATTCTCTAGTACATGTCATTTGGGACCCTATATTCAGTTGGTTGAACCTCAAATAGATTTAAAATGGCAAAAATTATCAAACCGAAAGCATGCTTACAAAACAAAAAATTTACTTCTGTGATTGAATGACCATTTTCGCACTGAAGAAGATATCTGTACAAGAATGCTTGAAGCTATTAGATCACGTCCTTGTAAACATCGACTACATCTCATTCATACGAAGCTTTTGATCTTCTGAAATGATACCCATAACACTACCGGTGAAAGCTCAAAGATGTGGGTTTAGCTTAGCCTTTCAAGCCTTCAGTGAGTCACTGGGTTTTCTCCATAAAATGATGAACTACCAAGTGCAGCCAATGTTCTTTGCATTTCACTTCATTTTCATCAAATCACTTCAACACCGAGAAAGAGAAGCTAACTACGTGAAAACAGAAAGCATCCATATTTTCTGTTATCCTTCATGCTATTATTTTTTATTTTAATTAATTAATTTAATTTTTTTAATTTTAGTTTACCCTTGGTCTTATTCATTGAGCCAGATAAAATTATTTACTCTTGGACTTGAACACCCATAAATAATAAATTTCAATTATTTATTTTTTGGACTTCATTAAATAGCCCAATAAATAATTAACAAACCCAAATAAACCAATATAAAATATCATGCCTTTTATCTAGTTTATATATAGATTAATTTTCTAATTATTTAATCTAAACCTTGGGCCCTGAATAATTAATTAACCAAATAAGTTAGATAAAATATATACTCTCTCTCGGGCCTTTTATTTTATTCTAGTCTAAGAATAAATTAGACTACTTAAATAAAATAAAATAAAACCCATAATTATCAAAATCAATTCCTTAACCCAAATTTGTCAAGACTCAAAGGCCATTCCGATGACCAAAAGACATATCACTTTGGCTACTAAAATAATCAAAATACCCCTACTATAAAATAGATGTATTTTTCATTTTAAATATTTTCTAATATCACCATAAAGAAATATTAACCCCAAGGATAATGCTGCATTATCAAAGTCTTCGACCTACAGGTATAATAACTAAAATACCCCTCTACGCATCACCGTACATTTAGAGAGGAAGAGTGTACTAACACTTCTCTAATAGACATCTACCATCCTTAGACCTCTAGTCTATTGATCCATGACTCCTAGAATGTTTTCACTTTCCAAGGGAGCTACCATAAAGTAAACATCCAAGTCATGTTCCCCAAGGCCCTAGATAATTAGATCATTTGAATAGTCACAGGGGGCGATATAGTGCAGAAGCTATCTTGTACAAGTCTATCTTAACTAACTAGTCACATATACCCAACATATAAGTATATCGACTCTACAAAAGAACCTCAACTACATATATCAAAGTATATGCTTCTAATTTCGTCAGACCATCAACTCATACTCAAGCAGTAAAGTATTAGTCTACATTGTAGCAGTAATAGTTTGGGTTTCTTCTAAATAGTACTTTTAAAAACCACTATTACCGGTCTTGTTCTACATATTCGAAATACACTCATGCTATGAAGTGAGTGGACTACTCACTGGTTAAAGGTAAGCCATTTTCTATTTGGAATTCATAACACAATAACCTATATATTATGATATTCCCATTTTCATCAATCGGTTAAGAACAAACATTTATGTGTTAAGTAACCCGTAATCTATACCTTATTGTGAAAGACCACCATTCACATGGATCACTTACTTAAACACAATGGGTCCTTTCCAAACGTAAATCATGTATAAATAAAATGTAAATTCACAAATAAATTTTGAGAATAAATTCTTTTATTAATAAATTACATCAAAAAATTAGTCTAGAGGTCATATATTTCAGCAATCTCCTATTTGCACTCTAAGACTAAGAAAGACCGTAGGTGCCCACCCCTATGGCGTCTAAGTGTCTCTTGAAGACTCTTTCAACCAAAGGCTTGGTGAAGAGATCTGCTAAGTTGTTCTCCGAGGCTATCTATTCCACCACAATTTCTCGTCTCTAAATAAAATTTCGGATCAGGTGGTACTTCCTCTGGATGTGCTTCCCCTTCTTGTGGTTCCTGGGTTCTTTGGATTACAAGACTGCTCCAGAGTTGTCGCAGTACACCACAATCAGTCTGTCCATTTATGGCACAACTCCAAGTTTTGAAAGGAACTTCTGGAGCCAGACTGCTTCATTGGATGCTTCCAAAGCTACCATATACTCAGCATCCATGGTTGAGTCAGCAATACATGATTGCTTGATACTCCTCCATGAAACAACTCTTCCAGACAAGATGAAGACATATCCACTAGTGGATTTTCTCTCATCCTTATCTGCTTGGAAATCTAAGTTTGTGTATCTAGTATAAACTAAGTCGTCAACCCTGTAAACCAGCATATAATCTTTCGTACCATTAAGGTACTTAAGAATATGCTTTACAACTTGCCAATGAACCTCCCTAAGGTTTGATTGATATCTGCTAACTCAGCCTACGACAAAGCAGATATTTGGCCTAGTGCACAGCATGGCGTACATAAGACTTCCCACAGCCGAAGCGTAGGGAATCCTACTCATCCTGTCTTTTTCCTCTTGAGACTTAGGACAGTCCTTAGAACAAAAAGACAACCTATGTCTGCAAGGGATTAGAGCTTCTTTGCATGAGTCCATACTAAACTTGACCAGCACCTTATCAATATATGTCGTTTAGGATAATCCTAACATTCTCTGCTTCCTATTTCTAAGAAACTTAATCCCAAGAATGTAATTGGCTTCTCCCAAGTCCTTCATACTAAATTAAATAGACAGCCAAACCTTAGTAGATGACAATGTCCCTACATCATTTTCAATGAGTAGAATATCATCTACATATAGGACAAGAAAAACTACATTTATGCCTTCCAATTTCCTATACGCGCATAATTCATCATCATTTTGAATGAAACCGTAAGATTTTACAATTTCGTCAAAATGAATGTTCCATGTTCTAGATGAAGATTTAAAAAGGAAGTAAAGCATACAACGGAAGCAACGAACTGAACAAGAAAAACAAGCAACAGAACTCCAGACCGTAGCCGACACCAATTCCAATGGCCTCAATCGGTGCTGGTCACGGCCTGTCCGAGCTTCGAGAGGGAAAAAAATAGTTACTTCTTCTTCTTGTTCTTAAAGTTGGATGAATTGGAATATGTGGAATCGGGGTAGGTGCGCTGGTGGAAACCTCTGGTGCGATTCCTGCAAGCCTCCTACTCTGTCTATGCATGTATATGAACGTCAACCTCTCGATCTTCCAGTATATGACTTGCCTAATCCACATTTGGTGAACAACTCACAGGGCTAAGGAATTTTTCAGAGAGAAGAGAAGACTGTCACGTTTTTCTTTTCTCAGAGAAGAAGCCGAAAAACAACGTTGTCTACAACGTATGTCTTTGTTCTCCAGTTTAACCTAAATAAAACTCTATGTTAAATTGAATTGGCCCATTAGACTCTTAGTTTAGCCTTTTAGACTAAATTAATTATTTTAATTAGAACTAAATAAATGGCCTAATAAATAAGTAATTTTTCAGCCCAAATAAACTAGTCCAATTAACAAGACTATATTAGTTTGGTCCCAGGTCAATCCTTAATTATTCAAATTGGGCCAAAGCCCTGAACAATTAATCAACTCACCAAACTAATTTAATTAATTCTTTCTCTCTGTGGACTTCTATTTTATTCTAGCCCAATAATTAAATCAGGCTACTTAAATAAAATAAATTTTATTTAATTTAAGACCAATTTCTTAGCCTATATATAATTAGGACTTACGGTCTATACTGGGAACCAAGAGACACACCGCCTTGGCTACTAAAATGACCAAAATACCCTTATCATATAAATAGCTATATTTTGCATTTTAAATATTTCCTAATATCACCATAAGAAAATATTGACCCCAAGGACAATGCTGCGTTTAGCAAAGTCTCCGACCTACAGGTGAAGTGACTAAAGTACCCCTCTATATATCAACGTACATTAGAGAGGAAGGAATGTACTAACACCTCTTTAAATGACATCTACCATCCTTAAGCTTCTAGTCCAATAATCCATGACTTCCTAGATTGTTTCCACTTTCTAAGGGAGCTACCCTAAAGCAAACATCCAAGTCATGTTTCCCAAGGCCCTAGATATTTAGATCATTCAGACAATCATAAAGGGCGATATAATATAAAAACTATCTTGTACAAATCTGTCTTAACTAACTAGTCACACATACCCAACATGCAAGTATATTGGTCCTACAATAGAACCTCAACCAAAAGCAAATCAAAGTATATGCTTCCAGCTTTGTCAGACCACCAACTCATACTCAAGTCGTAGAGTACTAGTACACGCTGTAGTAGTAGTAGTCTAGGTTTCTGCCATATAATACTTTAAGAAACTACAACTATAGGTCATGTTCTACGTATTCGAAATACGCTTATATCATGAAATGAGTGGACTACTCACTGGCTAAAGGTAAATCATTCTCCATTTGAAATTCATAACATAATAACGTAAACATGATGAGATTCTCATTCTCATCAATCGGTTAAGAACAAATGTTTATGTGTTAAGTAACCCGTGATTCATACCTTATTGTGAAAGACCACCATTCACATAGACCACTTACTTAAACACAATGGGTATTTTTCAAACGTAATTGTGCACAAATAAAATGTAAATTCACAAATAATTTCTGAAAATAAATTCTTTTATTAAAACATTCGATGTTTACATTAGAAACCTAGTCTAAGAGGGCATATTTTCCAACACTGGATGCCTGCTTAAGTCTATAAATGGACTTCTTAAGCTTGCAAACCATATGTTCCTGGCCTTTAGTAATAAAACATTTCAGTTGGGACATATAGATGTCTTCGTTAAGATGGCCATTAAGAAATATCGTCTTGACATCCATTTGTCATATCGCATAGTCGAAATCACATGCAATGGCAAAGAGGATACGGATGGACTTAAGCATGGTTACCGGAGAAAAGGTTTCATCATAATTGATTTCCTCTTTCTGAGTATACCCTTTCGCCACAAGACTAGCTTTGAAGGTTTCCACCTTCTTATCCTCTCCCCTCTTCCTCTTGTATAGCCACTTACACTCAATGGGTTTTATCCCTTCAGGTGAAGCTACAAGATTCCAAACCTGATTGAAGTACATCGACTTAATCTCGGCTTTCATTTCTTTATGCCATAGATCTACATCGGCATCAGCAATAGTCTCCTCGTATCTAGTAGGATCTTGTTTCTGATGGTCAAAAACCAGCTCGAAAGCCTCTCCTGTCTATCTTTTTGGAACTCTAGATACCCTCCCACTATGACAAAGCTCCATTTGTATAGGTTCTTGAGGCTGTGCCTCTTCTTGTTCCATAATCGGGTCTGAAGAAGTTGATTCTGAAAATAACTTCTCCTCGAGTTCCAACTTTGTTGAACCTTTAGTGGAAGTACTTTGATCATCCTCCAAGTATCTAGCGTTAGTACTTACCAGTACTTTCTACTCCTTGGGATAATAAAAGTAACCTCATTTTGTCTCTTTTGGATACCCAACAAAGTAGCATAATTCTGATCTTGGTTCTAGCTTGTCTCTCTTGATCAGTACATAAATTAGACAACCCCATATCCTAAGATGATTTAGACTTGGCTTATGCCTAGTCCACATCTTATAGGGTGTCTTAGGTACTGACTTAAAAGGCACTAAGTTTAGAATGTATACCGTTGTTTCCAAGGCATATCTCCCAAAAAGAGATCGGAAGAGTAGCATAAGACATCATGCTTCGTACCATTTCCATTAATGTCATGTTCCTTCTCTCAGCTACTCCATTCTGCTGGGGTGTACCTAGCACAGAGAGTTAGGATACTATCCCATGATGAACCATGTAATCCTTGAACTCACCGAGGAGGTACTCTCTACAACGATCCGATTGTCTGATTTTAATTAGTTTACCTGTCCGACACTCTACTTCAGCCTTAAACTCTTTGAACTTATCAAAAGAGTCTGACTTGCGCCTCATCAGGTAGATAAAACCAAACATTGTACAATCATCCGTGAAAGTGATGAAGTACTCAAAACTCCCTCTAGCTTGTGTAAACAAAGGACCACACACATCAGTATGAACAAGGCCCAATATCTCTTTGGCTCTATCAGCCTTTTGGGTAAACGACCTTTTGGTCATTTTTCCCATATGTCAGGATTCACATTGAGGCCAATTTTCTAATCTTAATGAACCCAAAAGCCTATCATGGATTAACCTCTAAATCCTAATTGAGTTAATATGACCCAACGTTATATGCCAAAGATATGAGTCATTGACATTGGTCTTTCTCTTCTTACTTAAAAGTTCAGATTGAACGTTATTTATTTGATTGTTTATAAGATTTAAAAAGAATAAGTTTCCATACATGTGTTATATACATAAAACTTCTCCATTTCTACTAATAATAATATCAGAATGGAAAGAAATAGAATATCCATGATTTATTAGCTTTGCAATTGAAATCAAATTTTGTCTAAAACTAACACATATAAAATATCCTTTAATATAACTACATTATTACAATAAAAATAAGATCCAACTCTCCCATTGCAAGGGCTCATACTCATGCTCCATTTCCTACTCGTAGTCCATGCTCGCCCTTTTGGAGTCTTCTTATCTTTCGAAACCCCTGCAAGAAATTACAGATATGATTAATGGCACCAGAATCAACAATCCAAGTGGAAGTTGATCCAACCATTGAAATAGACTCTAGGTAGAGAACAATACCTGTAGGGTTTTTCTTAGCCTAAAGTTCTGGGCACTCCTTTTTCTAGTGTCCCTTCTGCCCACACTTGAAGCATTTGCCTTTGGGCTTGTTGGGCTGGTTCTTGGGTTGGGCCGGTGCATTTTCCTTCTTCTTCTAGAACTTCTTGGGCTTAGACTGAGTTTTGAAAGAAAAAGTCCTAGCAATCATAACCTTGGACTGTGGCTTCATGACCTTCTCTGTCACCTAGAACTCTTTCATTAACTATTGTTCATGTTATAATTTAACTTGACTTGAGTAAAAGAACCCAGAAAAGATTCGAGAACCATGTCCACTTGGCTTTTAGGGTCAATTACAGCCCCTAAGATTTCTGCTTCCTCGAAAGTAGCAATCATCTTGAGTATATACTCTCTGATTGATGCTCCCTCAACCATCTTAATGTTGATGATAGTTCTAAGAGCCTCTTGCCTTGGGGCCGGCTCTTATCTACGAACATCGTGACTAGTGATTAGCTAATGTCGTACGCAGTGACCATGTGCTCGTGTTTAGACTGGAGCACATTAGACATGGAGGCCAACATTTAGCATCGAGCCATTTCGTTGACCTTCTTCCATGCTTTTTCAACCTCGCCCTCCTTAGCGGTGAAACCTTTCCCGATAACAGGGTAGATTTCAAAGAGGACATACTTATATTCCTCAGAAGTGAGTATTATGTCCAAATTTCTTTTTTAGTCCACATAATTTAGACTCGTTAGCTTATTCTCATGGAGAGTAATGGCCAAAGAACTAAAAGAACTTCCACCAACCATTTCTGAAAAATCAAAAATAAAAGAAAATTCAGCTTGTAAAAAATAAAATAATTTGTGACTTTATCCTCATATTAAATCCGATAATAATTAACCCTATCACTATTATCTTTGATATGATTGATTTGGCTCTTAGAAAAACTGACATAGCTTCTTAGGAAGATTAACAATTTTCTAAGCTAAGTGTATTAACCACCACAAATTAATTTCCTTTCTAAGTAATGATCTAGAAGATAACTCCATCGTGGAATGATCATTTCTTCTCATTTTTCTATAGACATTCCTCGCACTATAATCTCCAACGTGGACTGGCCAATCATAGAACGTGTCTCGAGTTATTAATTACATCTATACATTAGTTCTAAATTCTTGTGGTATCCCCATCCTATACGGGTTCACTTTCAGGGTGACACGAGAAGACTCACGTTCTCTAATGAGAATCGTGATGAAAGTCGTGGGGCCGTTGAAACCCATCTCCCACTTAGTATTTTAAAATAAGGATTTTTCTTGGAAAATATCCTTTGAAAATTTCAATTAAGTGTTCTTTTAACTTAAAAAATAAAATATCTAAACCCATAAAAATTTCTATGTCAAGGTTTATACCATTTGAAAAAAAATTTCATGAATTAATTTTATTTAAATTAATAAACTTAATAATTTCAAAAATTTTCAATAAGACTTTCGAGAGATTTTGATCTCAAGTTTAATTTGACAAAAGCAATTTTCTTTGTTAAAATTCAATCAAAATGGTTTTCTATTTTAATTCAAAAAAATATCTAAATTCAAAATATTTTCTATGTCAAGGATAAAATCCTTTGAGAAAATAACTAAAAATTAATTTTTGTTTGAATTAAAATTAACCATTTGATTTAAGAAAAATATTTTTATTTGTCAAAAATTCCCAAAGACTTTGGTCTTCAAGAAAACGCACGCATAGGGTACAAAAAGAAATAAGTATGCTAGAAAACTGTAAATGTTTTCATACTATTCTATTCTTTTAACCTAAGTGTTCAAAAAATAGAATTAAACACATTAATTAATTAATGGTCTTATTTATTCCTAAATTTTCTTTACTATTATTTTTCATGCAAAATATTCAAAGAATATTAACTATTACAATAAGAATAATTTCGTCTAATATGAGACTGAAAATCAAATTTTTTTTTATATCGGGTCCAGTGCACCTGCCACACTGGATCATAGCCCATGGAAAAACCTACGGGCCGAGATCCAGGCAGGTGCCCGCGACCCGCTGCAACCCACCTATTGTCGTGGTCAAAATTACTGACCGTGGCAGATATCAATTTGCAATTGCAAATGGATAAAATGCTTCCTCGCTGAAGCTAGCTTCTGAGAGGAGGGCTTCCTCTCGCGGTGCGAGGAAGCTAGGCTTCTGCGAGGAAGCTTTCCTCGCAATGGTGGCACGGAGCACAGCTTGGAGGCTTGCCAGCTCGGCGGCTCCTGGCTCCTCTCACAGATGCGGCTTGGCTCGGCTTGACCATTCTTCTCCAAGTTTTTTCTCTGCGATTCGGTCGCTACTGGACGCGGTTTTTTCCTCAATTTTCAATCAAAACTCATCGAAACAACCGCCTATGCCCATAAAAATATTGGGCTTATACGATATCTATGAAAGTAATCAAAATACAGTGTTCCAATACTTCCCCGCGCAAAGCTTAAAGTGAAACTACCCATACCAGAAAACCCGAAGGACTACAGATTTCATCCAAAACAAATATTTTCTTATTTTAATTAAGCCTATCATGCTTCCTACATTTGCCAAATCATGTCTCTGATACCAATTGAAGGTTTAAAATGGCAAAAATCATCAAACCGAAAGCATGCTTACAAAACAAAAAATTTACCTATGTGATTGAATGACCCTTTTCACACTGAAGAAGATGTCTGTACAAGAATGCTTGAAGCTATTGGATCACATCCTTGTAAACGTCGACTGTGTCTCATTCACGTGAAGCTTTTGATTTTCCGAAATGATGCACGTAGCACTGTTGGGTATCTCAGACTCGTATCCTATACGGCGCAACGGAAAATAAAACGAGATATCATCCCAGGACCCGCCTATGTGTGGAAAACAAGACATAAAGATAATAAAGGTAGCAGCTTTTTACCTTTATCTGATCGTTGAAGAACAAAACTTTCTTCTTCAAGTTGAGGCGTGATCTAATAATCCTCTTGATCAACCTCCACTTGAGTTAAACGTCTAACCACTATAATCACAGTATATGATTATCTCTAACAGTAATCCACACAGAGGAATACTCAAGCACCAAGATTTTCTGTACTAGTAGAAAAAGATGGGGGCTAGGGTTCTTCACGTTTTCAACAAACGAGAGAGAGAGAGAGAGAGAGAGAGAGAGAGAGAGAAAGATCGTGTGTATTACTCATAGCTAAGGTTGGCGGCCATATCATCATATAACACAAAAAAAAAAAAAAAACCCTACCAAAAATTAAGAATTCTAATCCTATTAGAATTCCCCAATTGTAATTGGAAATATCAAGTTCTCACAATTACAATTTGGACTATAAATTATAACTAATTATAATTTGCCCACAACAACTCCTCTTTCTCGCAATTAACCCCACTATGTTATCAAATAACATCTTGAGAATATAATCATCTATTGTGTGTGACCTATTAGGTTTCCCGGTCAATTGGTAGCGAACATGAATTAATCCAAACGTCTTTGAGATTAATAATCCATAATTAATTAGAATTAATCCTATTAATTCTAATCGGGATTGGTTTATTAATTCATCAATTAATAAACACATATTCTCATATCATGAGCAGTATCTAGCAACACATCATGACCACCCAAGAGTCTACGAAGTCAAGTGGCTTGACATGAACCCTTCAATAACAAATTTCAGTGAAATTAACTCCTTTCACCATACAATATCTCATTCGGTTTGGAGTACGGAATTAGTGCAAACTCCCTCCAGAATTAATTCTGGCTCGAATACAATAGTACTTGTACCAGGAACCCACTACTCTAGATGTGTATCAATTGAAACTATTTTCAATACACAATCACCTTGGCCAAGAACTTTTCGAGTAGTAATTCTACAAGTGGTCGTGAGATATTCGACCCTACCATTAGAAGTGGTGAATCCTTTATTGACCCTCTTAACTACTTTTGCTTACCTCATAATGTACCCAATATCCATCCCATAGACAGCCATTGATCGAGCTCTGGAGATTAGAATCAAAGTACAATGCTCAGCAAACAAAGTACCTTAGAGATCTCAAGTCTAAGGATACTTGCATGTTTGCTATATTGAGATTATATCACTGGCACTAAATAGTTATCCTTGTAATTATCTCAAAGCTAAGTCATCTAATGAACTTGTTCCATTAACAAACATCCATGTGTTAACTTTGAGTATCTCAATACTCACGGATATAAGAACCACTGCCTGATTAAATCAGGAAGTCTAACGCATGCTAGTCTTAACACATTAATGATGTCCTGTCTCATTAATATTACGACTAGGGACTATTTAAGTACTAACATTATACAGTGTAGTAGGAATCTCATATCATGATTTTCTTAACACAGCGTTGTACTAGGGACTTTATTGAACAGTTATATTACTTAAAAGTAAACAAAAAAATGTAAGATAAATAATGCCTTTTATTAAAATAAAATATGTCATATACAATGTACTAGTGATTTCTTCTAGGGCACAATACTAACAAACTCCCACTTGCACTAGAGCCAATCATTCATGTATCTAATACCGAATGACTCAATATGACAATCATGTTCCTTTTGGGATAGTGCTTTTGTAAACAGGTCAGCTATGTTCTCATCCGTGGGAACTCTCTCTATCTTTATTTCCTTAGCTGCTTCAGAAGCAGCCATGTACTCAACTTCTATCGTAGAGTCGGCAATAATCTCTTATTTGGAACTTTTCAAACTTATTACCCCTCCACACAGCATAAACACGTAGCCAAATTGTGATTTGAAATCATCTTTGTCAGATTAAAAACTGATATCAATATACCCATTTATTTTTAAATCACCTTCTCTATATACTAAGAACATATCCTTAGTCCTTCGTAAGTACTTAAGAATGTTCTTTACAGCCGCCTAATAACCCTCACCAGGGTCAGATTGGTATATGCTCGTCAAACTAAGAGCACAAGATACATCGGGCCTAGTACATATCATAGCGTATATGATAGATCCAACTGCCGAGGCATATGGAATCTTACTCATGCGATCCCTTTCAACTTGTGTCTTGGGAAACATCGACTTTGAAAGGCTTACACCATGTGACATGGGTAAGAATTCCTTTTTGGATTGATCCATGCTAAACTTCTTTAACACTTTATCTATGTATGTAAATTGCGAAAGACCTAATAACCTTTTAGATCTATCTCTATAAATCCTAATTCCGAGAATATATATTGCTTCTCCAAGGTCTTTTATGGAAAATTGTTTGGACAACCAAACTTTAACCGTTTGCAAGACAAGTATATTGTTTCCTATTAGCAATATGTCATCTACATAAAGTAATAAGAAAATGATTGCACTCCCACTAACCTTCTTGTATATACAAGGCTCATCCATGTTTTGAATGAAACCAAACTCTTTGATTGTTTCATCAAAATGGATGTTCCAACTCCTAGAAGCTTGCTTAAGTCCATAAATGAACTTTTGCAGCTTGCACATCTTTGTGCTATCAATGGATGTGAAACCCTCAGGTTGTGTCATATACACTTCCTCAGTCAGATTTCCATTTAGGAAAGCTGTTTTCACATCCATTTTCCAAATCTCATAATCATAATGAGCAGCAATGGCTAAGAGTATCCTGATGGATTTCAACATGGCTACTGGCGAGAAGGTTTCATCATAGTCAATACCATGTTGTTAACGATAACCCTTTGCCATTAGACATGCTTTATAGGTAACTAAGTTACCATCCATGTTCGTTTTCTTCTAAAAAACCCACTTGCTCCCAATAGGTTTAATTCCTTTGAGTGGATCAATCAAAGTCCATACTTGGTTGTCATACATAGAATCCATCTCTGACTTCATGGCCTCAAGCCATTTGCCAGATTCTGAACTATTCAGAACATCTTTGTAGGTAGTAGGCTCATCTTCATCTATGAGCAATACGTCATTGTGGTCACTAATGAGAAATCTATATCTCTTAGGTGCTACACGTATCCTACTAGATCTATAAGGTTCTTGTGTATTAGAAAGTTCATCTATTCTCTCAATAGATGTGGGGTTAGACGGTTAATCCTCGTTTGTTTGATCTTCATGAACTTTACTAAATTCAATCTTACTCCCACTGCCCCCTTTGAGCATGTGCTCCTTCTCTAAGAAGACGGCATGCTTCGAAACAAACAATTTATTTTTGGAGGGTAGGTAGAAGTAATATCCGAAAGATTCTTTCAGATATCCAACAAACAAACATTTGTCAGACTTACTATCAAGTTTGTCTGACTGTGGCCTTTTCGTAAAGGCAGGACAACCCCATATTCGCAAGTGAAATAACTTTGGTCTCTTACCAAAGAACATCTCAAATGGGGTAGTATCAACTGATTTTGTTAGAACTCTATTTAGTATATAAATATAAGTCTTTAGTGCATACCCCCAAAATGATTTTGGTAGGTCTGCAGAAGTCATCATGGTCCGTACCATGTCTAGAAGGGTTCAATTCTTTCTCTCAGATACACTGTTATGTTGAGGTGTATGTGGTGGAGTCCATTGAGATAATGTCTCATTATCTCTAAAATAACTCAGAAACTCTTGGCTCAAGTATTCTCCTCATCGATCAGATCTTAGAGTCTCAATACTTTTGCAAAGTTGTTTCTCTATTTCATTCTTGAAGTCTTTGAACCTTTCACAGGCCTCAAATTTATATTTCATTAAATACAAATACCCATATTGTGAGAAGTCATCGATAAAGGTTATGAAATAATTATAACCTCCTCTTGCTTGTATTGGCATTGGGCCACATACATCAGAATGTATGAGTTCTAATAACTCCTTGGCCCATTCTCCTTTTCTTGGAAAATGAGTTTTAGTCATTTTGCCTAGTAAACAAGATTCGCATGTGCCATATGATTCATAATCAAATGACCCTAAGTCACCAAGTTTGTATAACTTAGAAACACAATTTTTGTTTACATGGCCCAAACGAAAATGCCATAAGTAAGAGGTGTTAGAATTATCCATTTTAGGTTTCTTATCATTTATATTGAGAACTTGATTATCCAAGTCTAGAACATATAAACCATTAACCAAAGTTGCTGAACCATAGTAAATATCATTCAAAGAAAAAGAACAACATTTATTCTTAAATATTAAATGAAATCCACATAAATCTAAACACGCAATTGAGATAATGTTTTTCATTAAAACTGGTACATAATAACAGTTTTACAATTCTAGAATTAATTTTGAAGGCAGATTCAACTCGTATGTCCCCATAGCAAGTGTAGCAACCTTTACCCCATTTGCAATACGTAGGTCCACATCGCCTTTCTCTAGCCTTCTATTGTTCTTTAGTCCCTGCAAGTTATTGCACAAATGAGATCCACTTCCGGTATCTAATACCCATATCTCATTTCTAAAGGTAGTATTTATCTCAATCATAAACATACATGGAGAAGAAGTAGAAGTGCTTGTAAGCTTCTCCTTCTGCTTCTTGTCCTTAATGGTCTCCAAGTAGGCTTTGCAATTGCGCCTCCAGTGGCCCATCTTCCTACAATGATGGCATGGGCCCTTGATAACTGCGTCCTTCTTCTTCACACCATCTTTGGGCTTCATGGGAACCTTCTTCTTCTTCTTTTGAACTTTCTTTTAAGAAGAGGAAATTCTACCATTAAAACTGTATTGGAATCCTTCTTCATGGAGGACTCCGCAATTTTGAGAAGATTGATCAACTTAGGAATGGTAGACTCAATCTTGTTCATCTGATAGTTAATCACAATTTGTGAGAAATTATTAAGCAAAGATTGTAGAATTAAGTCAACACTTAAGTCATGATCCATTGCAAACCCAAGAGATCTAAGCTTCTCTATCAAGCCAAGCATCTTTAGCTCATGAGTGGCCACAGAAGAACCCTCTGCCATTTTACAACGAAATAGTTGCTTCGAGATCTCTTATCTTTCAGTTCTGGCTTGGGCATCAAACAGCTTTCGAAGATTTAGTATAATCGATTGAGCATCCATGTGCTCGTACTGTTTTTGCAACTCGGGAGTTATGGATGCCAGCATAATAAATGATGTTGTATCACTATCTTTCTTGTTCCTCTTGTGGACAACATGCTCATCAGCATGAGCATCTTGAGCTGGTGGTGGTGGAATAGGAGCATCTAGCACGTAGAGCAACTTTTCTAATTTGAGAACGATTCTCAAATTTCTATATCAGTCGAGATAGTTTGATTCGGTTAACTTATTGGTTTCCAAGATGCTACGTAAGTTTAGGTTTGTTGACATGATGCAAGTGACCTAGATGTAAAGATAGAGAGTATTAGCTACTTGTATATGCACATGATATGCAAATAATTAGAACTTTAATTAAATTTTATTTTTACTCCACTATTTTACTCAAACCAATAGCCCCTACTACTGATTCAGGAAAGCCCATTGGAAGCTTTCCTAGTGGACCGGTATCCAAATTCCTCAAGAATAACCTTAAGTTTGCCCAACAAGCCACCCTTAAGTTCATTGGTAGGTATCCAATACCAATTATATCGTATGTAATTACCGAATCATTGGGTGATTAACAGCTTTTAATCTTAAAGCTTTTGGGCTACTCCAACTTTTCCTCTACATTTCTTTATGCTTGAGTTTGCCCAATTAGGATAAAGAATTTAATTAAACCCGACCCATTAATCAGGAATTTAATTCCAAAGGAACTTAACTCCATAGCTTGAACATGCCCGATGTCAAATAGGCTTGGGTTTGCCCAACAACCTGATCTCGAAAAAGGACTCTTGTTCTTACTATATTAACGGAAGAAATTAGGTTTAATATTAATTGAGAGATTTGTTTCTTTTAGTGATTTCATTGAATGACATGTATAAAAATCAATAAATTACATAATTGATAATCATGGTAATAAAGCGATTTCGTAGTATGGTTATGGACTTTACCCTAAATTAATTTCCTTAAGCCATAAAAAAAATTAATATAGTTAACCCTATGTGTTCATGCAGGATTTAAGTAGAAGGTCTTACCTTCTCACCTTGTTTTGGTTGCCATCTCCAGAATAGAATAATTCTACTCCTATCTAACATATGTAAACTAATTTCCTAAAGAGAGAAAACCTCGAGTTACATTCGAGGAGAGTTAGATGAGAAGAGAATTATACAAGAATTTTAGAAAAGGCAGGACACGCAGGCCCTATTTCATAAAAAACCAAAACTGTAAAATGTATTAACAAATATAATTGGTTTTAGTCTATAACCATCCACCATGCCATTGACTATGCTTAAACAAAATAAACATATACTTTTTATTATTCCAAAATCACTATTTTGAAAAAATAAAATAAATTCTAAAATTAATATTTTAGAAAAATACATTAATTTTAAATTTTCAAAATCACTATTTTAAAAAATAAAATTATTTATCTCAAAACTAATTTTGAAAAAATGTTTTTGGGTCCCGTCTCTGGCAACAAAAACGGCAGTCTCGCTAGCTGGTTAGCAGGCAGGGGTTAGAGGGGCAGCGCCCCCGTAGAAAAAATTTTATTTTATCGCCTCTCATCAAATGAGATTTTCCCTTTCAAAAGTCTATTCCAGAATTTTTTAAAAATAATAGCTAGAACGTCTCAAACAGAGCAAAAACAGCACCGGTTTGAAGGGCAGAGCCGGCGCCGACTCTGTTCTGGTTTTTTTTTAAAAAAAATTCTCTTCTAAAAACGATTTCTGGACATCGCGAATAGAACGGAACTGGTGCCGGTTTGGAGGCCAGAGCTAGCGCCGGTTGTAGTCAGGAAGTGACGGCGATTTTTCAAAAAAAAATTTCAAAAACAGTTTCTGGTTCCTTAATCTTCTGCAACAGATCAGTGAGAACAATTCTCAACAGAATTTTCTATTTTGAATCTCAAAACAACAACCAATTTGTTAGTTTAAACAAAATAAAACAGAAAATCAAATTCACAAGATGAAACGGAGGGCAACAACCATGTTCAAGAACACGTTTTTCTGTAGAAAATTTTCAGCACATAAAGAAGCACCTTTCGAAATATGCTATAATTTTTACACAATCATATTGTGCTACGGACCCAACCCACAAAGTTCGAAACGATTTCGACTCGAGTGAAGACGATTTTCACAGTGAACAAAGACAAACATGAATACATGAAAACAGTTTTTCATACCAAAACAATGTCCGTAGACCACACATAGCATGGCTCTGACACCACTGTTGGGTATTTTAGACTCGTATCCTATACGGTGCAGCGGAAAATAAAACAAGATACTATCCCAGGACCCGCTTATGTGTGGAAAACATGACATAAAGATAATCAAGGTAGCAGCTTTTTACCTTTTTTTTATCGTCCGAAAAACAAAAATTTCTTCTTCAAGTTGAGGTGAGATCTAGCAATCCTCTTGATCAACCTCCACGTGAGTTGAACGTCTAACCACTATAATCACAGCATGTGATTATCTATAACAGTAATCCACACAGAGGAATACTCAAGCACCAAGATTTTTTGTGCTAGCAGAAAAAGATGGCGGCTAGGGTTCTTCATGTTTTCAGCAAAATGAGAGAGAGAGAATGTGTGTGTGTGTGTGTGTGTGTGTGTGTGTGTGTGTGTGCGTGTGTGTGTGTGTGTGTGTGTTACTCATAGCTAGGGTTGGCGGTCATATCATCATATAACACAAAAAAAAAACCCTACCAAAAATTGAGAATTCTAATCCTATTAGAATTCCCTAATTGTAATTGGAAACATCAAGTTCTCACAATTACAATTTGGACCATAAATTATAACTAATTTAATTTGCCCACAACAACTCCTCTTTCTCGCAATTAACCCCACTATGTTATCAAATAACATCTTGAGAATATAATCATCTATTGTGTGTGACCTATTAGGTTTCCCGGTCAATTGGTAGCGAACATGAATTAATCCAAACGTCTTTGAAATTAATAATTTATAATTAATTAGAATTAATCCTATTAATTCAAATCAGGGTTGGTTTATTAATTCATCAATTAATAAACTCATATTATCAAATCATGAGCGGTATCTAGCAACACATCATGACCACCTAAGAGTCCAGGAAGTCAAGTGGCTTGACATGAACCCTTCAATAACAAATTTCAGTGCAATTAACTCCTTTCACCATACAATATCTCATTCGATTTGGAGTACGGAATTAGTGCCAACTCCCTCCAGAATTAATTCTGGCCCGAATACAATAGTAGTTGTACCAGGAACCCACTACTCTAGATGTGTATCAATTGAAACTATTTCCAATACACAATCGCCTTGGCCAAGAACTTTTCGAGTAGTAATTCCTACAAGTGGCCGTGAGATATTCGCCCCTACTATTAGGAGTGGTGAATCCTTTATTGACCCTCTCAACTACTTTTGTTTACCTCATAATGTACCCAATATCTATCTCATAGACGGCACTCAATCGAGCTCCGGAGATTGGAATCAAAGTACAATGCTCAGCAAACCAAGTACCTTGGAGATCTCAAGTCTAAAGATACTTGTATGTTTGCTATATTGAGATTATATCACTGGCACTAAATAGTTATTCTTATGATTATCTCAAAGTTAGGTCATCCAATAAACTTGTTTCATTAACAAGCATCCATGTGTTAACTTTCAGTATCTCAATACTCACGGATATGAGAACCACCGCCTGATCAAATTAGGAAGTCTAACACATGCTAGTCTTAACGCATTAATGATGTTCTGTCTCATTAATACTACGACTAGGGACTATTTAAGTACTAACACTATACAGTATAGTAGGAATCTCATATCATGATCTCTATCATGATTTTCTTAACACAATGTTGTACTAGGGACTTTATCGAACAGTTATATTACTTAAAAGTAAACAAAAAAAATGTAAGATAAATAATGCCTTTTATTAAAATATAATATGGCATATACAATGTACTAATAATTGCCGTTAGGATACAACACTAACAAGCACTACCCGTGAAAGCTCAAAGATGTAGGTTTAGCTTAACCTTTCAAGCCTTCTGTGAGTCCCTGGGTTTTCTCTATAAAATGATGAACTATGAAGTGCAGCCAATGTTCTTTGCATTTCACTTCATTTTCATCAAATCACTTTAACACTGAGAGAGAGAAGCCAACTACGTGAAAACAGAAAGCATGAGAGAGAAGCAAACTACATGAAAACAGAAAGCATGAGAGAGAAGCAACTACATGAAAACAGAAAGCATGAATGCTTTCTGTTTATCCTTCACGCAAAACAACACGGGATCCATCCCGTGTTGTTTTTTATTTATTTTATTTAATTAATTTAATTTTTTAAATTTTATTTTACCCATGGTCTTATTTATTGGTCCAGATAAAATTATTTACTCTTGAACTTGAACACCCATAAATAATAAATCTCAATTATTTATTTTCTAGACTTCATTAAACAACTCAATAAATAATTAATAAGCCAAAATAGACCAATATAAAATATTAGGCCTTTTATCTAGTTTAATCTAGATTAATTTTTTAATTATTCAATCTAGGCCTTGGGCCCTGAAAAATTAATTAACCAAATAAACTAGATAAAATATATATTCTCTCTCGGACCTTTTATTTTATTTTAGTCTAATAATAAATTAGACTACTTAAATAAAATAAAATAAAACCTATAATTATCAAGACCAATTCCTCAACCCATATCTGTCAGGACTTAAGAGCCATTCCGAGGACCAAAAGACACATTGCCTTGACTACTAAAATGCTCAAAATACCCCTATTATATAAATAGCTATATTTTACATTTTAAATATTTTTTAATATCACTATAAAAAAATATTAACCCTAAGGAAAATGCTGTGTTAGCAAAGTCTTCGATCTATAGTGTAATGACTAAAATACCCCTCTACGCATCACCGTACATTTAAAGAGGAAGAGTGTACTAAGACCTTTTTAATAGACATCTATCATCCTTAAACCTCTAATTCAATGATCCACGACTCTTGGATTGTTTTCACTTTCTAAGGGAGCTACCCTAAAGTAACCATCCAAATCATATTCCCCAGGGCTCTGAATAATTAGATCATTTGAATAATCACAAGGGGCGATATAGCGTAGAAGCTATCTTGTACAAGTCTATATTAACTAACTAGTCACATACCCAACATATAAGTATATCGCTTCTACGAAAGAACCTCAACTACAGTATATCAAAGTATATGCTTCTAGCTTCATTAGATCACCTACTCATACGGTAGAGTATTAGTCCACATTGTAGTAGTAATAGTTTGGGTTTATTCTAAATAGTATTTTTAAAAATCACTATTACAGGTCATGTTCTACATATTCGAAATACGCTCATACTATGAAGTGAGTGGACTATTCACTAGTTAAAGGTAAGTTATTCTTCATTTGAAATTCATAATACAATAATCTATACATGATGAGATTCTCATTCTCATCAAACGGTTAAGAACAAACATTTATGTGTTATATAACTCGTTATCCATATCTTACTGTGAAAGACCATTATTTACATGGATCACTTACTTAAATACAATGGGTCCTTTTCAAACATAAATCGTGTATAAATAAAATATAAATTCACAAACAAATTTAGTGAATAAATTCTTTTATTAATAAATAATATTAAAAAATTAGTTTAGATGGTATATATTCCAACACATTTAATCGTGATCTTGGCGATACAAGTGATTTACGCAAAATAAATCGACTCTTGTATCTATTTAGCTTCTTCCCAGCCCATAACTTATCAACCGAATTTATTGATTATATCATTATATTATTGACGTCATAGTAAAGTTTTGTTTGGGACCCTCTCGAAGAAAATAGTATTAAAAATATACTAGTAATAAAAGAAATAAGCGTAAATTGTAAAATAAATTTTCAGCGAGGAGTTTTCACACTAGAATTCACATCAACTTTTTAACTTAGGGTAAAAATACTTAGATTAAATCGCTTTAAGAAAAAACTCTAATCTATCTTTTCCTTTTTTTCATTTATTTTTTCAAAGTTTTTCTGCTTATTTTACAGTTTTAATTTTTTTAATATAATAATATAAGAGATATAAAACGAACTTAAAGTTTTTCCCAAAATAAGGAAGGCTTTTATAAGAAAAACTTACATCTCGTGCGTGTAGGATGAATCTTGTCATCCAAATGTACTCGCTGTTGTCATCTTTTAACAATAATGCTCACTGAAATGTCTAATAATAATAATAATAATAATAATAATAATAATAATAATAATAATAATAATAATAATAATAATAATAATAATAATAATAATAATAAAATTTACTATTAATGTTTTATCAATTAAATTACTATTTTACTACAATTCTAAAGGTAATTTATCAATACTTATTTCAATTATAACAATAATAATAAATTTTTATCGGTGTATAAGTTGAAATTAGTAACCGAAGACTTTAGAATTTGACCATATGTTATTGAAAACTCCTCTAATGCTATCATTTTTGGGATTGTCCTTTTCCTTGTCTGAGCTGAGTGATTGCGATCCTATTAAACTTTAAACTTTTTAATCATGTTATTTTATCTAAAAATCTAATGGTCAACTCAATTTGTCACTGTTCCGGACAACTCAATTACGGTAAAAAAAAAAAAACTGTTAAAGGCGTAAATTCATAATTCTCAATTTTTTTATTTTTCTTTAAAATTATTTTATGATCATTTGCAAGCGTCTACATATCATACTTTATTTAATTACGAAAATTATTTATTTACCCTTTTTAAAAAATCATTGCAATTGAGTTCCTTTACAAAGTGAAAAATAGGGTTGATCTTGAGATTTTGAACAGAAAGATGTGATTAAAATTTTTAAAATTTTATAAAAGTGTTATGAATATATTGTAAATTATTAGAGAATTAGTGGAAGCTCCATTAATTCTAAATTTTTATGGATGTCTATTATTTAGTGAAAACACAACTAATTCATATTAGTGGAAAATTATGTATTCCACTAACTAAGAGCTCTATAAATAGAGCTATTCTCTAAGCTTCAAATATACCATAATTTTGTGAAAAAATTGTGAGAAAATTGTGAGAAAAAAGAAAGAGAGAAGTTTGAAGAAATTCTTGTGCAAAGAATAATTAGAGTTTTCTTAGTGTATAGTGTGTAGAATTTATTCTAATACTATCCAAATTTTATAACACGTTATCAGTACGAGTCTCTGTCGTTACACAAGCTAGAAGATAAGTACGCATTTATTGATCCCTATGGCTAACCTTGCTAAATTCGAATTTGTAGACCTTGATATTTCTGAAAAATTATATATTATGGGTTCTCGATACAGAAATACATTTAAATGTTGAAAAGAAAGATTTGACCGCTTGAAGATGGTCGTACTACCAACTGCACAGTATGAATGATTGCAACTGAAGTTGCAAGATTTTAAAACCGTAAACTTCGCGATGTATAAAATTACATCTCAGTTAAAATTATGCGGAGAAAAAGTTACTGATGAAGATCTATTGGAGAAGACATTCTCCATTTTTCATGCCTTGAATATTGTCCTGTAACAACAATATAGAGAAAAATGGTATCCAAAGTGTACAGATTTAACATAAGTTATTATTGTGAAATCATGAAGCCAGACGAACTGACTTAACAGCACTCCCAGAAGTGAATGCTATTGGCTCCAGTAGAAACTATCGTTATAATCATAGTTGTGGTAGTGGTAGTGGTTATGGTCATGGATACATTTGATATTTTCCTTATCACAGAGAAATACTAACCACCTGAAGTGGAACAGAAAAGATAATAAGGGAAAAAGATATTTCCATTAATAATAAGTATCACATCTTTAAGATGTTACATTCGAATGTCAATATAACACATTATACTACATTACTACTAACAGTTCAGAAAAAAAATCATAAGTATGGTGTTCACTTGTATTTCCTTCATTCATCTCACTGGTGTTCATGTGAACTAGATGATGCATGCTTGTAGTTGCTTTTTTGCAATAGAGCTGATAAATTTAGAATGAGTGTTTGTAGTTGTTCTTTTTCCATGTTTGCATTAGAGGAAAACAAATAGGTAGCAATTATGGACTTCAGCATCCTCCTCCTCTTCTTTCTCCCTTGGGCCAGCATATAGACTAGCAGCAGAATTAGCCGTGAAGTTATTGCGAAATGAGTCTTGAGATTTTATTATCCCTTTAAGTTTCTCATTATACTTAAGTTTCTTATTATAGTTAGCCTTGAAGCATGCTTGTCTCAGTTTCTGTATTTGGTCCTCCAATCACGTATCAGGACTTTCTTCCGCCAACTTCTTCTCACGTTCCAGTATCTCAATGGCTTCCCTTAACTTCTTCTCAGCCATATGTCCTCCTTCGTCTTTATTTCACATCTCTTGTAAATCGAAGTGATATCATCGGTGGAGATACATTCATTCTAGTTATTATTTACTTATAAATCTTTCATAGTTTCATACTTACAAATTACAAGTGTGTGTGTGAGAGAGAGAACCTGAACATTCTTGATTAGAGTCTCCAAGCTCATCAACTTGCTGTGAGGCCATCGATGAATTCCCAACTCCCTACATCTGTTCTTGAGATGGGTTAAGCCAATATTTAGTTATTTGGTCGCGCTCTTGATTGGTAGGTAAAAGTACTGCAAAATGGTTTCTCTTGATAGTGTCTTGGAGCTATTACCCTTCTCCTCTCTCTGTCTCCTAATCCTCTTCTTCTCCATAGGAATTTCGTCGAAAATAATATCTTGAATTTCGATATGATGCATTTCATGGGTCCTCACTCCAAATTCGTTACCAAGACCACTCATTATTTCTCCTAGAAAAAGAAAAATAGTATCAGTAAGGGTAATGCCATTCAAAATCCATGTTTGAATGTATGATAACCTTGAACCATATTCTGGCTTTGTTCAGAATCCATTAGAGAGTAGAAAGGATCATGCACAAGCATATCCTCATTCAGAGAAACAGCATCAAAAGCAATCTCTTGAATAGGTAGATCAAATTGAAAATCCAAAGCAGCATGTTCAGAACTTTTACTGATTTACATCATAACAAATCAAAAGAGAGTTTAATTTCATCATTAAGCACACTAAAAAAAGGAAGCTCTCAAAGGTATCTCATTTGAAATTAGGCAGAAGCAATTGGTTT
Organism: Voacanga thouarsii; assembly: GCA_026120185.1. Taxonomy (NCBI): domain Eukaryota; kingdom Viridiplantae; phylum Streptophyta; class Magnoliopsida; order Gentianales; family Apocynaceae; genus Voacanga; species Voacanga thouarsii. The sequence goes on along the minus strand of JANUWF010000803.1, from coordinate 52,080 downwards.
GGAAAGGAAAATACATCAAAATCTTCTGCGTTAGACCTAAAATTAGGCGGAAGCGGTTAGCTTGGAAAAGAAAACACATCAAAATCCTCTGCGTTAGAAACCAAGTCAAAATTTGACAATGTCTCAGATGAATTATGAGTTCCTGTATCTGCTTTGTGGTTTTTATTTTTGAAGTTTACTAATGACTGATGACTGAGATATATATCGATATACATATATATGTATATATATATATATATATATATATATATATATACATATATATCTGTACGAGGAAGAATAAGAGGTAGATGATAGGTGGAAGGACTCAGCAGAAGAACAGATAAGGAGGAAGAGGAAAAGATGGTACCGGGAAGAGTGAGAAAATAATAATATAGAGATTTTTTTTTGTTTTAATATATTTCTTGGTATTTCCTACTTGTTATGTATGTAGTATTACTTATAATGTTCTTACATTTTCACTATTCTCTTGTGAAATCACTATTCCCTAAATTAGGGGGAGAACATAAACAGTATAAGCAAGATCTTGATTGGACAATATCATTAAATTATCTTGATCCGCGTACAAGCGCATGTGAACTTGAAGTTCAAAAGATAATTCATTTGTAAAGCATTGCAAATCAAATGCCACACGCTTTTGTTGACTCCAGAAGAGTAGCAAAATCGCATATTCCAGCTATAAATGCTCCTATTCGAATTGAAGTTTTAGCAGAACAAAAGAGTATACCTATAGCTGCTGAGCCAAAAGCATGCCAGAAGCATGGCCGACCTCTTGGTTTTAAAAATAAAAAATCCTTGAAAGAAGAAAGGATTAAATGATCTAGATGATCATATTGAAGAAAAGAATGATAAAAATCAAGAGAGAACTAATGAAAAAGAACCAGAAGTTGATGAAAGTAACACTGAAATTTCTATCAATTATACCACTTCCGATAGAAGTTGGAATCGGATAGAAACAATGATTGATAATATACTTGCATATAATATATCTCTTGATGTTATACATGATAATGTTGATCCTGAACCAATATCAGTTGATGAATGTCGGCATAGAAAAGATTGGCTACAATAGAAAGATGCGATTCAATTGGAGTTAAATGCACTGCCACAACGTGAAGTCTTTGGACTTGCAGTCCAAACACCAGAAGATGTAAAACCTGTTGGTTACAAATGGATATTTGTGCGAAAGCGTAATAAAAATAATGAAATCGTACGATATAAAGCAAGTTAGTAGCCCAAGGTTTTTCACAAAGACCAGGTATAGATTATGATGAAACTTATTCTCCTGTTGTTGATACTATTACACTCCGATATCTTATCAGTTTGACAGTACATGAAAAGATAGATATACGCCTATTAGATGTTGTCACTGCTTACTTGTATGGAACTTTAAAAAATGATATTTATATGAAAATCCCTAAAAGATTTCGCATGCCTAAAGCATATAAATATTATCCTCGTGAAAATTACTCCATCAAGTTACAGAAATCATTATATGGCTTGAAGCAATCCGGGCGCATGTGGTTCAATCGTCTTAGTGAATATTTATTGAAAGCGAGATTTAAAAATAATCAGGTATGTTCATGTATTTTTATTAAGAAATCTAATTCTAAATTTGTGATATTAGCTATATATATTGATAATATTAATCTTATTGGAACTCCTGAAGAGCTCCAAGGAACAATTGATTATTCGACATCAAGGATGTTGGTAAAATTACATTTTGCCTTGGTTTACAAATTGAATATTTGGCAAGTAGAACATTTATTCATCAATTAACATATACAACAAAAGTTTTAAAAGGAATTTTCATGGACAAAGCACATCCATTGAGTATTCCAATGATCGTCCGGTCATTAGATGTGAATAAAGATATTTTCTAACCTCATGAAGAGGTTGAAGAACTTCTTGATCCTAAAGTATCATATCTCAGCGTAATTAGTGCATTGATGTATCTTGCTAACAATACACGACATGTTATTGCCTTTACTGTTAATTTATTAGCAAGATTTAATTCTTTACCAACACGACGACATTGGAATAGAATTAAATAAGTCTTTCGATATCTCCAAGCAGCTACTTCTTCAAATCATGCTGAAATTATAGTCATTCATGAAGCAAGTAGAGAATGATTCATTATATCCGAGAAAGTTGTGGATTATCATCTATCAGAGATATTCCAACTCCTCTTTATGAAGACAATGCAGCTTGCATAACTCAATTACTTGGAGGATATATTAAAGGAGATCGGACAAAACATATTTCACCAAAATTCTTCTTTACTCATGAACTCTAGAAAAAATGTGAAATTGATGTGTTACAAATTTGGTCATGTGACAACCTCGCAAATATTTTCACGAAGATTTTACCGACTGCAACATTTGAGAAGTTGAGATATAAAATTGGTATGCGTCGGTTCAAAAATTTAAAGAAATTATCTCATCAGTGAGAGTAAGAAATAGACATATCAAATAGTGTACTCTTTTTCCTTCACTAAATTTTTTTTTCTCACTGAGTTTTTATCTAGTAAGGTTTTAACGAGGCATATTCTTTATGTAATGGATGGACATCCAAGGGGGAGTGTTATGAATATATTGTAAATTATTAGAGAATTAGTGAAAGCTCCACTAATTAGTGGAAGCTTCACTAATTATGGATTTTTATAGATATCCATAATTTAGTGGAGACACCACTAATTCATGTTAGTGAAAAATTATAAATTCCACTAACTAAGATTTCTATAAATAGAGCTATTCACTAAGTTTGAAATATACCATAATTTTGTGAAAGAATTGTGAGAAAATTGTGAGAAAAAAGAAAGAGAGAAGTTTGAAGAAATTCTTGTGCAAAGAATAGTTAGTATTTTCTTAGTGTGTAGTGTGTAAATTTTATTCTAACACTACCCAAATTTATAACAAAAAACACGATTTTACTCAATTTTAAGAAAAAAGATATTAATACAAAAATAATATAATATTAAGGAGGCATAACATAGAGGAAAAATCTTCCGGATTACATCCCCCACCTGTCGTTATTGCAGGTCAAGACAAAAAAAGGAAGGATGTAGTGAATATGACGAAAGCCCAACCAAGTGAAATTATGTCTTTTTTATTTTTTTCCTCCATTTCCTTCGATGTGAAACAAAATCAGGACTTTAAATTTAGAACACTAAGATTATAAAAAAAAAGTGTAAAGAACAATGTTATAAATTTTAAAATATTTTGAGTAAAGGACAAAAGAGAAAATTTATTTAAAAATAATAAAATTTTAAAGAAAATAAATTATTTTTAAAATTTTAACTCTTAAATCGCTCTCCACAAATCTTCCGCCAATCACTATAGTTCCGTTAAAGTGTTTGGGGAATAAGACCAATCCAAATGGTACCTAGTTGATATTCTATTAATGATTTGGAATACCTCTATATTATCACAATTATTTTTCTAATTCTCCCATATGCATTTGAAAAGATTTTCTATTGGGGAGCAGGTGTAAATGGTTTTAAAAAAAAAAAAAAAACCCCACCTGAGAAGGGATGGATATTCTAGTAATATATGCTGATTAAAGTGGTCTCGTCTCGTTGGTACCCCACGTTAGTGACACTTTACGAAATATCGTAGGACCACTGTTGGTATCTACCAGTCTTTTGCCAGAGTCAATCACGAGTGTGAAGGCTGCTCAGCCACAATTTCGCATCCTTTCTCTACAGCATAAAGACAAATTTCATTTTCTTAAAAGATCATGCCCATGATATTAGTGGACATTTCACTTCGCTAGTAATTATCTCCAAAATGGCACCATAATTCTTTCAACTCTTATCCTCAAATATCATTTTCATTCTTTTTTCAGGCGTGATCTTTAGAAGTCACTCGGAATGAAGATTTTGACGTTGGATAACTTTGATTCAATGACATTAACTTCTTTTTCAAAATGAAATTTGCTAATTTAGTCTTTAAATTTTATAGTTTAGGCTATTTTCAATCAATCAAATTAATGTTGTCACTTCATCCACAATGAAATCTCGCTAAACTTTTTACGGGAAATGCAAAATAAAAGAAATATACTTTATGTACTTTGAATAAATTATTTTTTTAAAATTAAGAATGTAAAACAAGTACAAAGTTTAGCCAAATTTTGTTGCAAATATAATGGTTCTGACCAATTTAAGGAATTTAAATAAAAGTTTAAGAACAGACATCCTATTCATGATATAATTTAAAGACTATTTCAATTAGGACTACGTACAAGATTAGAGAATAATCGATCCGATCTAAATAATCAAAATTAAAAAAATCGTTAATTTTTTATATTTTCGAATCAAATTGTTCCATTTTTTTTTAATATTAATACCGAGAATCGTCTCAAACCATATTAAAACCGTTTCGACCAGTACCAAATCGAAAAATCGAAATTAGTACCGAATATGTATAGTCATAATTCATATACACATACATACATATATATATATATATATATATATATATATATATATATGTGTGTGTGTGTGTGTGTGTGTGGAATTCTAATTTTTTGTTCTTAATAAATAAAAGATTAGAAATAATAGAATCAATTCTAATTTTTTCTTAATGATAAAAAAATTAAAATTTATGACTAAATGATAAAAGAATATAGAAATTTAATAATATTATTTTTGAATTAATAATATTTCAATCGATATAGTGGATGAAAACCGATCCTTTTTTTTTCATTATAGATTATTTCAAAAGCTTTGTATATCATTTTCAATTGTACCATTGACATGATGAGATCATTAATATTCTTAATTTTTTTATTTTTTAAATACTAAGGTTTTTTTTAGAATTTTTATCATTTTGGCCTATAAATAAAAAAAAATCCATTATTCTAAATAAATTTTAGAAAAATATAATATTAAAAAATAGTTTTTTTAATGAAGAAATTAATTTTATTTCACTTAATATTTATAAATTTATAACAATAATAGTATTAATAATAAATAAGTAAATTGATTGTCGAATATAATGTTTTAAGTTTTAATATGTAATATATATATATATATATATATATATTAATTATTATTTATGAACCAATTAATATATGAGGTTTAAGTATTCCTTTAGATGAATATATATTTTTTAGTGGTAAATCTTTAAAATATATCGACATATACATGTGCTAATAAAAATGATATTAACAAATACTTATATTTAAATTTACAAAGACATAAATTCGATTTATGCTAAATTCTTTTCAATTTTTTTTCAATTCCTTCTAGCCAAACGTGATACGCGCGTGTGTGTATATATATATATATATATACTAAGGTTTTTATTATTAAAAAATTTCATCCTATCCTGTCCCGAATTACAGTTCTAAATTGATATGAAAAATATAAAAAAAATTAAAATTTTAAAACGATATTAAAGATTTTTAACCATACCAATTGGTGAGTAGTCTTAATTTCAACTAATTTTCTTTTCCCTTCCATTGTAGTGCTAGTCCACATACGGATTGACACTTTGTATCCGTAAAGCAGGACTGACGTCTTAAAATTGGCCCCCATGTATCCAAATACTGTAAATCCAAATCCAAATCCAAATCGGCCCGTTAGTCCATAACTTGTAACCAAGTCAAAGGCTATATAATATAGCTAGAAGTTCTGTTTTTAGTTCAGCAAGCTGTTTAATTTCTTTGAATATATTTCATCTTTCTTACTTTACCTTCGATTTTTTATATGAATAGGTAGAAACTTCATATATACTTTTTTTTTTTACTCTATGAAATGACAATTTATCTATAAATAAAAAGAGCTAAAATTTGGGTGGTTAAGCAAGGAATAAAAATTGAAAAATGTATCTATTAAATTATGAGTTTGTATCAACCTCCCTATATTATTGGCTCAACTATTAGAAGACAAGACTCAAACCCAAAATGGCAATTAAAATTAATAAACTACAAATGGTCCCAAAATTCGATCAGAAGCAGTTTAATTATCCTAATTTTATGTTAATTTTTTATCCCAACCTTTATTAGATTTTTTTCATTGCAACAGAAAAACAGTCCCACTAGTAACAATCAATAGCAAAGTACTTGAAAGGTACAAACACCACTAGTCAAAAGATTAAAAAATTTTAACTTTTCAAAAGACAAATCAAATCAAAACGTATCACATCTTCCACTCAGAGTCTCAGACTGATGATATGGTCTGCAAATTAAAATGAGTATCCTACTATAAATAAATAAATAAAAAAAAGCCAATGGACGTCATGTTACCAAAAAAATAATAAAAAAACCTACAGGAAATTAAAATTTTTATGTTAATAAAAAAATATGTATATATTATAATTAAAGTATATGATATAATTGTCCACGGTGTACTTGAATTAGAATTATATATATCTTATTTTGACAAAATAAATATTGTTTGTAAAATATTAATAATTTTATTTTATAATATATATCAATATTAATAAATTTAATAATTTGTAAAAAATATATTATTTTTTTAATTATAGTTATATTTTTATAAAAAATTATTTTATAATCTCAATGAAAATAGTACGTTTTATAAAAAGAAAAAAAAAATGTGTTAATGAAATCAAGTAGGTTAAGACTCAAGAGAGGCAGGTGATAGGTGTCCCACGATTCTTATCCAAATCATGTTACTGTTCTGTTCCGTTCCCCAAACAGCAATGAAACAATTTAAAATACGCTTTTGATACATTTAGAGCCAACTCAAGCTAAGGCGTGTTCTCGAAAATTTAGGCGAAACCATTCACCGGTTAAAAAGAAGTCAATAATAAAACAATGACTTTATTATTATTATTATTAAACAGCATCTAAGAATCTCTGTACTGCCGCATCATCACTTACCCATTTCTGATATCAACGACGCTTACACAAGTGATTAATGCTGAAATATTAAAATAATGGATATGTGGGAAAAAGCTGTTTTAAGCCATTGATGCAATACGCTTTCCCTCCTACGAAAGGCTAACAAAATCCCATGGTCGAAGAGACAAGTCTCTAAGTTATTTATTGTAAAAATATACATATTGGTTGAGGATTGTTCCTATAAGATTGAATTTAAATATATTATCTTATATTAAATTTAATAATTAAAATTGAAATATTCTGATTTTTTTTTATGTTTTAAATTAGAAATATATATTTTTAATTGTGCTAAAATGAATGGTCAATTTTATAAAATAAGCATTTTCCCCCCTAAACATTCACTACTAACCTTTTAATTTAATGTATAAGAATTATACTTACACGTAAAATATCATTACTAATATTTGTAGTTAGTAAGGATAAGTTAGTAATTTTAATATATAGTTAAATATATATTTTTAATTTCGATGCTAAATCAAATGTTTAGATGTGAACAATTTAATTTAACATAGATGTGGACAAATCAAATCAATTCAATTTAATATAGATTTAGTTATTTATTGAAAAACTTCGGTTATATACATTAAACTTTGGATGCCACTTCTAAAGTTGTGTAACAGTCTATATATTTATTAAAAACATTAAAATTCTTTAGAAGAGTCTTTTAAATGTTACCTTTCATTCTGTAAAAAAAAATTTAAAATTATAATATTATTTTGTATTATATTATTTCATATAATTTATTCTACTAACTTTAATTTTCTAATTCTGTCATTGAAGTCATCACATTTAAAATGTATTTGTATTAGTTCAATTTACATTATCAGTTTAATTATATAAAAAAAAAAGACAGAGGGGTATAACAAAATAAATTAAAAAATGAGGAGAGAGAGGGAATGGAGGCAAGGGCACGTGTCCTGGTCTGATGGAAAGGTGGGGCGTGTGGAAGTATCAAGATCCAAGGCAATGGCCAATGGGTGGGGGAGTGGAAGGCTGACTTCTCGATGACCCAACTGAGCACGTGTCACGGTCTTCGTGGAGCATCACCCACCCCATAGTTACTGCTTCAATTCGATTCCCTCATCCTATTTTCCCTTATAATACAAGGTACAACTATTTGACCTTTTCATCAGATGTGCTTACGTGGATTGTACCTTCCTACTTTGTTTTATTTCTCCCAAAAAATTTTAAGTGAACATTATACTTATAGATCACAAATTTTAAGTTATTATATTACCTACTTTTTAAAAAGATATAATAAAATAAAATTTGTACTCTGTAAAGACTCGGACAATTTCTTTATCATCACTGTTTTACTTTTCATTAATTTTCAAATTACTGTTTGTTCTTCTTGGCTTTTCTTGTGTATACAATAATGCGTATCTAACATATACAAAATAGAGAAATACGAGTCAAATTTAGTGTGTTCATTTTTTAGGCATGTCGTTTATCTATTGAGCAGAAATGCTTGAAGAAAAGAGTACCCAATTGGAGAGAGTTTCACCAAAATAATAATAATAATAATAAAAAACTTTTCTAAATTTTGTTTCCAGAAAGCAACCCTTTTAGGAATAATATTTTATCTTAGTGATTTTGGAAAATTATTCGCCTAAACACTGATGAATATGAAAAAATAGTAATTTTATTAATTATAAATACCTCTTATCCAACCATCAGTTATAGATTATATTGTTATATTTTATTTTGCTAAAAAAATAATCATAAAAATTTAATGAAAAATAAGGCAATTCCAACAAAATATTTCCTAAAATTTGATTTATGTCCAAAGCTAATGTTACGTAAATAAGAGTAAATCTTTTGATCAGCATAAAACAATGGTACTTTTTATTGAAAAGAGGAAAAAAAATTAAAGGACTTCTGGTTACCGCTATCATAGAAGGAATTAGAGGGGAGGAAGATGACTGTCCACTCCCAAAAATTTTTAAAATTTACAATTTTTAAAAAAAAAGTTAAAATTTTTAAGAAGTTCATTTAAAATTTTATATTTTACCATCTCAATTTTTTTAAAAATTATAATATTATCCTTTTTCTAAACACTAAGTTATTAGTTCGTTTCTAACTGCTATAAAGATTAACTGACTTTTGTATAATGAAAATTTACCAAAATTCAATCACTTTTCAAAAAGTGTTTATAAAATAAAAAAAGCCTCTTGGTCCCAAAAGGGTTTTGGCATAAAGTAAAAGTTTCCTAAATTTTATGCCTTATCTATATCTTCTTAAAACTCACATTTAAAAAAAAGAAAAAGAAAAAGAAAAATAACGTTACGCTATTATAGGACTCCTCTACCAACTTCAAATTCTTGATTCCTTGAAAATCAAAATGCAAGAAAAGTCAAACATGTTCTTAAGTTGTTCTGAAATCCCAAATTCAGAAAAAGTCAGGTAAGATTCCAATGAAACCATGAAAGATTTTCTATGGTCTTTCTTTGCATGATTTTCACTTGACCACGAGTCCTTGATGTGCCAATTTTTGGGCAGAAGAGGACCCCCTTCTCATGCAGATGGTCAGCTGGATCCTATTATCTGTAATTTTGCAGTTGCAGAAACCCTACGGATGTCTGTCAGAAAGTTCTTGTCTTGATCTCAATAGAATCGGGGAAAGTTTGTTTGTTTTCTTGTGTTGAATCGGTAGCTGTAAGGAAGCAATGGAAGACTTCCAAACTTTTGCACAAGTGAGGGATTCAACTCATCATTGTTTTATTGATTTGGTTTTAGGCACTTTCATAAATTGTTCACTGTATCTTAGCTTTTGCACTTTGTATATATGTTGTTTGTTAAAAAAAAAAAAAACTCACATTTAAAACTAACGTAGTTATGAATTATATAATTTTATAATTTTATAAATTACATGAGTAGATCACAATGTTATTTTTTTTAAAATTATATTTATCTTTTAAAAAATTTTAATATAATATCAATCTCAATATATTTTATATATTGAGAAACTGCAAGAATTTAAATACGGTATAAAATTATTGAATGATATAGTATTTTTTTAAAAATAAATATTATTTATATTTTCTAATACTTGGAATACAAACCTATTAAGTAGATTAAATTCTAAAATTTTAAAATTATAGTTACAATATCCAATTGATGAATTGCTAGCTCAGGGAAGGTTTTTATTATTATTGTCAACACAAGAAAAGAAAACTCATGAGTATCTTTTTTGGTGTGTATGTGCTGGGCTAAGAATAAACAACATACGACTTGAATTGGTGTAGTTAAATGCTATTCTTCTTCAAATAATATAACTCCCCCCATCCCATAGTATAAATAGTTACAAACTGCTTTTGTTATCCTAAATTATAAGGCAGTGACTTTTCAAGAAGGTTTTAAAGCTATTTTTACATTTTTATCTTTATTTATTATTCTCTTACCTTTTATTTCTCTTTTCTCTTATTTCTAAGACATTTAAATGGAGGTATTTTAAGAAGAAAAAAAATATAAAGTCACATTGTTTTAAGAATCTTAATATATGTGAAATTAGGTCAAACGACTTATGTTATGAGCTGGATGGAGTACTTTTTTCTTCTTTTAACCAAAAAAAGGAGTTAATACAAATAAAATTTAATTGTAATTGTAAAATGTTAAAAATTTTGTTATTCATCCCAAATAAATTAAAGGGTAATCTTTGAGTTCATAAATTTTTTCTAAAAAAAATTCAAAATCATATTTATATTTTTTAAAAAGTTATAAAGTTTAAAATCATATTTTTATGTTTTTAAAAAAATTAAATATAACCCCGGTCTCTTTCGTCACCATTATTTTTCTTAGTTTTAATACTAACCTCATTCTATAACTTTCCCAATTTTGTGGCTAGACTAAATTCGATAAACGGATTCAGGTTTTAATTCTTGTTTGTTGAACTTAACTATCATTTTTTAATAGAAATTCTATGCTTTTAAGCCAAAAAAAAAAATGGATATATTAATATTAGGGAATCCTATATTATTATAAAGGAAAAATGAGAAAGATATACGTATAATAAGAATTGAATTCAAAATTTTTTAATTTTATAAGAAGTACTTTAATAATTTGAGTAAAGATCTTAACTCAGATAAAGAGAATTTTACTTACTTGTTTATTAAAAAAGCTACATAAAAAAAGAGAAATAAGTACAGTAAAATGTTTATGCACATGTTTACATTTGTAGCATGTGTAAGAATCATGGACAGTAACATGCAACAATTCAAAATAATCTCGTGTAGTTAATTTTGGGTTTAATTTCTCATTTAGTCTTTCAACTTTATTTTTTGATATAATTAGTTTTTCAATTTTATTTTTAACTTTTTAAATTTTTAAATTTTATTTTTAATTTTTTAGATCCCTTAATATTTTTATTTCAACACACTTGACCCTTTTGTTGAATTTTCATTAGTCATTTTATAAATAAATATTAATTTTATAGAGAATTTAAAATTTATTGACACATTTATATCTTTATATTAAAGAAAAAATTCAATAAATATATGATAAGTAAAACGGTCAATTCAGATTTGTGAATTAATTTGGTCAAATTTAAGTTAGACCCGACTTTAAGTATAAAAAAAAATTGGCTTAAGCTTAGTCCAACTAAACTCACAAATGTCAAGCTTGAATTTAGCTTCAATATAAAATGTGAGTTCCTGCTGGTTGAAAATAATTCAAAAAAATATAAAATTTTAACTCATATATAATAATATAAATATACATAATTAAAATATAATTTTATATAATTGTCTATTACAATAAAAATGAAAATAAAAAATGTCCTATAAAAGATCGTTTTTTAATTATTACAATAATGATAGTTTTACACTTTGGTTAGTTTTATAATGAAATTCTACAGAAATGTGAAAAAATAAAATATAGAATTATTATACTAAAAAAAAGGTTTAATAAGTATATATTTTGATAATCAATGACTAATAAAATAAATATGATTGTTTAGTTTAATATTGTAGTCTTAAATTTTATTAAAATTTGTAAAGATAGAAAATGATTTTGCAATAGTTTTATAGTTATTTTTAAAAGTAATAATATCTTTAAAATTTCATATATTTTAAAAAAAGAAAATTCTTTTATTATCAACTTATCATTATTCGAATTGAATTGATTGCGTTAGAGTTAATTTAAATCCATTTAGAGTGGATAAATAATAATATTTTTAAAGGACTAAATGCGTTAAAATAAAAATATTAAAGAATCTAAAAAGTTAAAAATAATGTTTAGGGAGAAAATATGTCAAAAAAAGTTTAGAAACTTAAAAAATTAAAAATAAAATTTAAAAACCAATCATGTCAAAAAAATAAAATTTAGGCACTAAATACGAAATAAAGCCTTAATTTTGTATGTTGACACTGCATGAAATATTATTTTTGTTAGCTGGGAATTCTATTTTCCCTTTTTACATGATGGGGACAATGGTTTTGAATGAAAATTACAGCTTATTACCAAGTAAACAGCGTTTTTAATCATCTAAATTATCAATTTATCACAAATTTTTTCAAGGGCGGCTTATAACATTTTTGGATTAGAAACTCGAAACATTATTATTTTTTCAAGGTAAAAGTATGGAAAACAATAAATTAAACAAATTCAAAATTCTTTAACGACATCCTATTGGATTTCTTTCGGCCAGTTGGGCTGTAAAGTTCCCCGAATGGGCTTAGCCTGTAGGCAACGATTCTCCAGTTAAGTGGAGCCTGCTAAGTTCTGTTGGAGTCGATAGCACTAAATTCAAGGGTTAGGTGGCTGCATTTTGTTTTTATTTATTTATTTATTTTGTGTGTGGTGGCCGGGGGTTTAGGGGCCGGGGGGCTATGCCTAGGTAAAGACTTAGTGTGGTTTGCTCATATGTCTGATTTAACCCGATTTTTAAAAATAAAATAAAACAAATCCAATAATTTCGATTTAAAATTATATATTAATTAGCCTAATTTTTATAAAATAATCAATTGACATTGATTCAACTTAGCCAAATAATTTTATTTTTCGATTTTATTGTACAGTTCTAAGAACAACTATAAGGAATTAGAGTTAGCAAAATCTGTGTGTGTGTGTATATATATATGAAGTTTTATTGAACTACAATGTAGAGGTCCTTAGTAAACTGGGCTTGGGTTTGAGATTTCGACTGATAATTAATGTTTTAATTGCAAAGTTTGCTAGGCCTTCCAACGTACAAATCTAGTGGAGATATAGCCGTTTAGTCAATTTCCGGGCACTATTGTGTATACAAATAAATTTGGAATTAAGAATCTGTTCATGTTGTCAAGGAATATATTTCGTTGGGGTGCACTCATCGTATGGTGTTTGGGCATTATGACTGCATTATCAAAAAATTGATGAATTCTTATAATTTGGATTTCAAAGATATTCATTCTAATTTAAACAAAGCAAGGAAACTCAAGATTTGGGGGTGCTGATTCTTTCTCCTTCTGGTGATGGAGCAATAGTTAGTCTGGTGAGGTTTCTGGTGCTGCTTCTCTTGGGATTTTGGGAATGGCAAATACGTATAGTCAGGTTTAATTTGATTTATGATATAGTTGAAACATCTGATAATTGTAATGTTGGCTCTTGGGTTGCCGTTAGGAGTGGGTCAGGTGCTCTTGATGGCTTAATTGGGATGGTGAATGATTGTATTGTTGAGCATGAAGACACTTCAAATATAGTTAGGAATGACAATCGAGAGCGGACAGGTTATGGATCAGAAATCCTAACTTCATCCCCACATTTTCCTATTTCCTCCATTTGGGACATGAAAAAAGGTACGAATCCCCTGCCTCCAGCTTATCTAGTATCAAAATCTTTCCCGATTAGCAGGCAAATCAAATCTAAAATTCTCTAACGGGGTTTAAAGTTAAAAAATAAAATAAAATAAATTGTAAAAATGAGTAAAACACATCTACAATTAAAATTTCTCACAATTTCAATTAAATTTACTCACAAAATAATAATAAAATGTTAAAATAAACTCCAAAAAACTAAATTATATTAACCACAACAAATTATGGACTATAATAAACTCCATAATTTACTCACAAAATAATAATAAAGTCCTAAAATAGATTACAAAGAACTAAATTATATGAATCTTAATAAATTATATATGCACTTATCTACTTAAATACTAATTATATATTTAGTTATTTATATATGATAATATACAAGTATTATATACTGTATAAATAAAACACACACACATGACACACCCCCGTCCCTTTACAAATACAAATACTTTTAGGCTGGCAATATTGCCCTAGCAAATTTCCTCCTGCCAGAGCAAATATCCCTTAAATGACCATTTTGTCCTCCTTCAACTAAACATAAGTTTCATCCATGCCCAACTTTTTGCTACTAGGCCCAAGTCGGCAAAATTCCTCTCTTCCTCCCACATTTTATCTCCTCTTCTCTCTTGATATTTTTATCCTTCCCTCTTCCCTGCTCCAATATAATTTCTTACATCTCTTTCTCTAGTGCAATTGCAAATATGTAAAATAGTTTGAAAAATCATAAGAATTATTTTTGAGATTACAATAATATAATTCTCTCAAACCAATCCCCAATCTTTTCAATTGATATCAAATTCAAAAATTATTAGAGTAAACCAGGGATGAAACTAGGGATTTGAGGTTGGGGCAGTGGGAGGGGGTGGGAGGGAGGGGAGGGGGGAGGGCAAGTTATATAGAAAAATATATTAGAAAGGCAATGTTATGATTTTTGATTTTTTTTGGAGGGGATGTGAAATGTAAACTTTTAAAGAATTTTCTTAAAATTAATTAAAAATTTCGGGTAAATTACAATTAGAAAATGTTGGTGGGTAGACACCACCCCCGCCACCAGCTCCATCTCCAGAATAAACTATTATTGCTCTTTATTTTTATTGTTTGGAACCTTGCAATTTTCAAGTACAAATTAAAAGACCAAAAAGATATAGTTCTATCTGGAGTTAATATCTAAAGATAAACACGAAAGATGGTGCACCATGAATTTGTTTTGTTCTTTTAATATGTAAGGATAGAAGAACAAGTGATGTTGATCTCATGGTAGCTTTGGAAAGAGAAGATGAGGATAGATGGGGATAGAAAACCATGTTTTTGATGTTTGTATGTTTTTCACACAAATAGGGCAAAAAAAATGCTAGATCCTCAAATTATTTTAGACTTCAATTTTTACCCTTCAACTAACATAAGTATAAAATAGTCCTTCGAACTTTCTAAACTCCAGATCTTGTCTTTCCATTAATTGACCAATAGTCAACTCTCTAATCTGTAAAAAATCAAAGGTAAAACAATTATTTCAATTTGTGATTTTAAAGACATACGAAACACATGTTAATCTTAAAGGCATTTTAACAACTTAAATTTCTAATTAAAATATATCATTATCTTATTTATTTTTATATTTATTTTATATTAAAATATATCAGTTAGTAATTTCTTTTATATTTGTTTTTCTTTTTATCTTTCTTCTCCTTCGTCTTTTCTAATTTTCCCTTCTTCTTCTCCTTCTTGCCACTACAATTTCGATGGTGCCGAATGTCACTCTCGGAGCTAGACCTTGATTTCTTGCAAAATTGGGGCTGAACAAGAACTAGATCAACAACATTGTTTGTGCACACAGTAAGTGCTGTCATACCATGTGCACAAAACCCTTAAACCCAAAATCTGAGCTTTTCAAGATCTTAATTTATCTGGGTCGGATCTCATGGAGGTTATTATGTATCACAAGTGCATTTTTACCAAAGGGCATTCCTCTTTTTTACCTGCTATTGAATATCACAACTTTGTTGGCATCGTCTGCGAAATAGACATTTGAAAGCAATGCCGAAAGTGGATTGACCATATTCTGCCCTAGGGATGATGCGATGAAGAGCTTTTTGCCAAAATACAAGAGATGATTGAAGGAATAACATACATTTTTAAATAATTTTTTTAATTTTCAACCTATACTCAATAACCCATTCAACCAAGAAAATACCCCTTTCAACCCATTAACCTAAATTTCAAGAAGAGGAGGTGAAGATAGCAACTCCAATGCACCGGAGGAATTCACTTCCCAACAGGGAATTGCACGCGATGAAGAGATAAATGTTGGGAAAAATAGCACAGATTAATTACTATTTTTCCCTAGTACAGCTGGAAGAGTGGATCAATAGGACAGGCGGGTGTGCAAATAAATTAAATATAAGGAAAGCAAATAAAGTAAGAACTTTAAAATGGCGCCATAAGAGGAACTTATTTCTTCTACTAATAAAATAATTAGTAGGCCTACAAGAAGAACTTCTCTAGAAAAATACTAGAGGTATAACCCTGAAATTAACCCAAAATAGTGACACCAAGTGTTTCCCAAACACTCCAATTAACCTCACTATTTTGTCACTCCCTAATTATTTTTTCCACTCTCCACAAACTCGTCAAAGCTACAAATTTTGGACTCCAACACTCACTCACATTTGTGTTTGTGTTGTCTGTGTTTATGTTTTCTGTGTTATGTTTCTTTGCACTTCGCATGCCTATTTATAGGCATGCCAGAGGCAAGAAAACAAATGCCTCATGGAGTGGGTACAACAGGTGCACCCATTCCTCACAATTACTCCTCACCTGCTCCTCTATTGAGATGAGGGACCACAACAATCTCCCCCTCCCGATTACATGGAGGGCTCCACCAGTCCTGCTGCTTGTCGATAATATTCTAACTTTTTCCTCGGAAGAGTCTTGGTCATGATGTCTAATCCATTCGCATCTGTATGGATCTTTTCTAGCTGTAGTAGCTTCTTTTCCAATACATCCTTGATCCAGTGATATCTTACATAAATATGTTTTGATTTAGAATGAAAGGAGGAATTCTTTCTAAGGTAAATTGCAATCTGACTGTCACAAAACAGATCATACTTATTCCGGTAAAAACTAAATTCACTTAAGAACTTCTTCATCCACAACAACTCCTTATATGCTTCAGTTGTTGCAATAAACTCTGCTTTAATTGTTGAGAGAGTAATACACTTTTGTAGTCTTGACTGCCATGACACAGCCCCCCCTGTAAATGTAATCAGATATCCTAATGTAGACTTTCTCAAGTTAACATCACCAATCGTATCAGCATCTGTGTAGCCTACTAACACAGGTTTTCCATCTCCAAAACACAAACATATTTTGGAGGTACTACGAAGATACCTAAGAATCCACTTAACGGCATTCCTGTGTTCCTTTCCAGGATTTAACAGGAACTGACTCACCATTCCTACTGAGTGAGCAATATCTGGCCGTGTACACACCATAGCATACATTAAACTCCCAACTGCTGAAGCATATGGAACTTTATCCATCTCATCCTTCTCATCCTCTATAGAAGGGCAATATTTTTTCCTCAGTCTAAAGTGATTAGCAAGAGGATAACTAACTGCTTTAGCCTTATCCATGTTGAACCTTTGAAGTACCTTCTCAATGTACTTCTCCTGTGACAACCACAATTTCTTGGTGCCCCTGTCTCTTGTTATTTTCATGCCAAGAATTTGTCTTGCTGGCCTTAAGTTTTTCATAGCAAAAAACTTGCTTAATTACTACTTCAAGCTGTTAATTTTGGAACTATTTTGGCTTACGATCAGCATGTCATCCATATAGAGCAAAAGAACAATAAAATCATCATCAGAGAATTATGAACATACAGTGGTCTGAAGTAGTCTTCTTGTAGCCACGCTCCCTTATTACAGGCTCAAACTTCTTATACCACTATTTCGGTGCTTGCTTCAAATCATATAAGTTTTTCTTAAGCTTACAGGCATAGTCCTCTTTCTCCTTTACTTTGAAACCCTCTGGCTGCTCCATGTATATCTTTTCCTCCAAGTCACCGTGATGGAAGGCAGTCTTCACATCCATCTGCTCAATCTCCAGGTCGAGGCATGCTGCTAACCCCAACACTGTTTTGATTGTTGTCATCTTCACCACTGGTGAGAAAATCTCACCAAAGACAATCCCTTTCCTTTGGTGAAATCCCTTTACGACTAATCTGGCTTTAAACCGTGGTTGGAGACTGTGTTCTTCATGCTTGATCCTGAACACCCACTTGTTCTTCAAAGCCCTATTACAAAACAACACCAACTCAAAAGTTTTGTTCTCATGCAAAGAATTAATCTCTTATTGCATGGCTTCACTTCACTACTTACTGTGTTCATCATCTATTGCTTCTTTGAAGCTTTTTGGTTCTCCCCTGTCAATTAGTAACATATACTGTTCTTCAAGATATCTGGTAGAGTGTCATTTGACTATATCAGATCTCCTCAGAATTGGAGAATCTATTGGAGCTGGTGATTGATCATGAACACCTTCATTATTAGAAGTATCTGATGGGAATTCAAAGGGAGCATTCGGATCACCTGCCTCAGGGTGATCATTAAGAGCTTCATCTTCAACTTCTCTAAGTACCGTCGTTGAAGGAACTAGCTCTATGTTTGTTGAATCACTATTGGATTTGGAAGCATTATTCTGGACTTTTTCAATGTCTTCAATGGTCTCATCTTCAATAAACACCGCATCACGGCTTCTGATAAGCTTCTTCTGCACTGGATCATAAAATCTATAGCTAAGTTGATCTTGACCATAGCCAATAAACATGCACTGTTGCATCTTAACAACAAGTTTGGATCTCTCATCCTTTGACACATGCACAAAGGCTTTGCAGCCAAACACCCACAGATGATCATAGGAAACATCTTTTCCTGCCCATACTCTTTCTAGAGTATCATAATGTAGAGGGACACAAGGTGAAAGATTTAATATGTGAGCAACTGCTAGTATAGCCTCACCCCAAAATATCTTTGACAACTTTGCATGTGAGAGTATACATCTCATTCTCTCCATCAAAGTCCTGTTCATCCTCTCAACCAAACCATTCAACTACGGCGTTTTTGGTGGTGTCGTTTGATGTTGAATACCATACTTCTCACAATAAGTATGAAAGGGTCCTGTATACTCTCCACCATTGTCTATGTGAATACACTTTAGCTTCTTGCCGGTTTGTCTCTCCACCAGAGATAAAAACTGCTTAAAGACCTTCAACACCTGGTCTTTAGTCTTTAGAAGATATATTCATATCTTTCGAGAATGATCATCAATGAAAGTTACAAAGTATTAAGCACCAACAAGTGATTTTGGTATTGGCCCACACAAGTCTGAATGCATTAGATCCAACACATTCTTCATTCTAGAAGGAGGAGAGCTCTTGAAAGCAACGCTATTTTGCTTTCCTGCCAGACAATCAACACACTTCTTCAACTGGACCTGATCTAATCTAGACAACACATTTTTCTGGGCTAAACAGGTCATATTTTTCTCACTCATATGACCTAGCCACTTGTGCCACAACTCAACTATACTATCATTCTCCACTGTATTCACAGCATCCTGGGAGAGCTTTGCCTGCATCATGTTCAGTTTTGAGTACTTTTTCCTTTTGACCACTACCAACAAACTTTTGGTGAGCTTCTACTGGCTATTATAGAAGGTGTTGCAGTAACCTTCATCATCTAGCCTCCCGGCTGAGATTAAGTTCAAACACATATCTGGAATATGCATAACATCCTTCAAGACTAACTGCATACCATTCTCTGTCTCCAAACAAACATCTCATTTTCCTGCAACTTGTGAATAATCTTTATTTCCCATTATGACAACACCAGAATCATATGGTGTTTAAGAAGAGAAGAATTCCTTTCGAGATGTCACGTGAATGGTAGCGCCACTGTTAACTACCCAATTGGTCTCGTGGGTTGCAAGGTTGACAATGTCTTCTCTAGTGACGATGTTGAACTCCTCGGCAACATGGGTTTGTTTCTCATCACTGCTGTCATCTTGGGTCTTCCCTTTGCCTTTGTTCTTATTCTGATCTTTCTTGAACTTTCGACAGAACTTCTTTATGTGATCCTTTTGTTTACAATGATGGCACTTCACATTGGCATACTTATTTGACTTTGCCCTGCTTTTGTCCCTGGACTTTGAACTTCTGGCCTGACTCCTCCCCCTAGATTCTACAACAAGGACATCTTACTACGATAAAGTGGATCCTTGTGCTTTTCTTCTCATTTCTTCATTTAGGACACCACTTTTCACAAATTCCATATTTACTACACCATTTTGTGCAGAATTGGTGATTGAAATATTCAAAGTCTCCCAAGACTCTGGTAGGGATGTTAGCACCAAAAGTACGAGTACTTCATTGTCAATTTTAATGATCATCATTGACAGCTACTCTACGATCCCCTGCATATCATTTAAATGATCTGCCATCGACGTACCCTCCCGGTACTTCATCTAGAGTAACCTTGTCAAATAAAATAATTTATTATTGCCGGTCTTAGAAGCGTACAGCTCCTCTAGCTTGTTCCACAATGTTCGTGCATGAGTCTCGTTACAAATGTGATTGTACACATTGTCTTCGACAAACTGCCGGATGAAACCGCATACTTGCTCATGCTCGAATTCCCATTCCTTGTCTGTCTTGTTATCGGGTTTAGTTGTACTAAACACTGGTAGATGCATCTTCCTCACAAATAGGAGATCCTTCATCTTGTTTCTCCATGTGTGGTAATTCATGCCATTTAAATTAATCATTTTGCTCATCTTCACCTCCATAGTCCCCGTCTAGACTTTAAAAGAGTAAATAATAATCTAACTTATTTTCTTATGTGGAGGGTCCATTTTAGTGGCAACCATAGAGTATACGATCAGTAGATATTATTACCCTAATAAAGCTTTGATACCAATTGTTGGAAAAAATAGCACAGATTAATTACTATTTTTCCCTAGTGCAGCGGAAGGATGGACCAATAGGACAGGCGGATGCACAAATAAATTAAATACAAGCAAAGCAAATAAAATAAGAAATTTAAAATGGCACAAAAAATTTAACGTGGTTCACCCTGGATTTGGGCTACGTCCACGGGACAAATTCCGAATATTTCTTCTACTAATAAAATACTTAGTAGGCTTATAAGAGGGATTTCTTTAAAAAAATATTAGAGGTATAACCCTAAAATTAACCCAAAATAGTGACATCTAAGTGTTTCTCAAACACCTCAATTAACCTTACTATTTTATCACTCCCTAATTATTTTTACCTCTCACTACAAACTCATCAAAGCTACAAGCTTTGGACTTCAACACTCACTCACTCACGTTGTGTTTGTGTTGTTTGTGTTTGTGTTTTTTGTGTTCTGTTTCTTTGCACTCCATATGCCTATTTATAGGCATGCCAGAGGCAAGAAAACAAATTCTTCATGGAGTGGGTACAACAGGTGCAACCACTCCTCACAATTACTCCTCACCCACTCCTCCATTGAGATGAGGGACCACAACAATAAGAAGAGTCCAAAAAGGAAAGAACGAAAGAGCCAGCACAGGAGGATGAAGGCATTGAAGATGCTATGGAAACTGAGTCGCAAGAAGAGCCCCATGACAACAGGGGAATGCTTCCAGATGAAATTGTCAAACTACTTGCGGCTTATGCGAAAATAGTATTCTCTTTGAAGAAGAAAAAAACCCATTAAACTAAATCGAATAATTAACATAGATCTAAAGTAACAAGAAGCATCAGTCTATAGTTCAGGAAACCCACAAAAATTTGATCAATAAGATGCTAGTGACAGATTTGTTGGGGACAAACAGACTAAGGATAGGGGCACGTATAAATAGCAGAACAAAAAACAGAAATTAAAGTTCAACAACAAATCAAACCACGCTTCAAACCATCGTGTAAACCCCCCTTATCAACCTCACACTTGAATGAAAATTAGGAGTACCAAGGAAAATAAAAATGGTAGCAATAATGAAGGACAAAAACACAGCCAAAATGCAAGAATAAGGCACACCAAATTTTTAGTTGGTCGAAAATCTCTACAATGTGAAGAGGAAAAACCGCGGGACCTTCGAGTTCATACTAAAAGGTTCACTAATCAACAAGGAAGAATACAAGATAAAGTTCCACAATATACAACTGAAACTACACCCACAATGAAGTTACAACTTCATTAAAAACAAAGTAGAGGAAGAATAATTGGAGAAAATGCACCAGAAATTCGTCAATGTTTAGCGACAATATTTTTGAATCCGGCCGTCAAAAATTGATCACCATCGTTAGAATGTAGTTCTGCCTCTCCTCTACAACATATCCAAAATTAAGCCAAATCGGAGAATAAATGAACATCCGATCGTCCAATAGAAGTAGACTGCTCAAGAACAAATTTCTGCAACTTCTCACTTTCTCTCTTTCTTTTGTCCGACTATTTTCTCTCTCTTTCTATACTTTTCTCACTCATCGGCTTCTATCTATGTGTTGTGTCTTTTGTCTCTTTTTGTGTTGACAGGAAAGCAAAAGCATATTATCTTTTTGTTGCTTTTTTTAGTTGTTGCACTCCATATGTTGGGAGCTAACCTAATAAGATTGGATATCGATATTAGAACCACTTATTTTTGTGTCAAAAAATAACTACCAATTTGTTGAAATAACCCAAACGAATCCTAGTTTTGTTTCTATATTTTGAGAATTGCAACAACAGAATTGTAGTGGGAAGGAAGAGGAAGAAGAACGGGAAAATTAGAAAAGGGGAAGAAGAAAAGAAAATGACTCTGGGGAGAAGGAATAGTAAAATGATGATTTTACCTATTATTTATTTTTTTTTACGGATGGGAGGGTTCATCTTTGATCAACTTACAAAACAATAAGATTTGAATGTTTAAAAAGTTTGAGAAATTGTTTTATATATATATATATATATATATATATTTTAATTAGAGGATAAAAGTTAGAATTTAAAATAATTTGAGGGGTCTGGCATATTTTTTGCCCACACAAATATGATGTTTTAGTACTTTCTTCCTTCTCTTATTTCGTTTTGTTGAAGAAGAAGATGATGGTGGCGTTAAGGATGATCATCTTTTTCAATGCAAATCAGAAAAGGTTGGAAATCAATATTAGGCCCACAAGGAAAGGACACAAAAATTGTGGTTAATAGAAGGATAAACTAGTCAAATAAGGGAAATTTGCTCTGGCAGATGGAAGTTTGCTCCGGCAATATCTCCAACCATAGTTTTATAATTAGTTCTCTTATAGATAAAGACATATATTTATATGCTTATTATATATATATATATATATATATATATATATATACATATAATCTAGTATAATAATTTTATATTAGATTAGATTATATTTATACATATATATACACATAAATATATATATATATATATATATATAAATACACACACACACACACACACACTAGTATAAATATAAATATTTTTATAATCAATTCTTTTATAAATAAAAATACATTTATTATATATTCATGTAATTTCTTACTGTGCAATCCTTGTCGGATGAAGTTCGGTCCAGTCCCCGTCCCAAATCTAAGGCTTTACCGGGCTGAGTCCCCAATTTAAATTGATAAATTGCCATCCTTAAATGTAGTGCCATGGTTACTTTTGTCCTCAAAGATAAATAAAAAGTTAGGGGAGATAGAAGATGTGATAAATGTGCAGAGGAAAGTTTTGATATAAATTTTATGGGTTGTAATATTATGGGTGCAAATAATCCCTCAAAACAATCCATCCTTTTTCAATTGAGCTTCTTATCCCTTGTTGTCTCATCATCGTCCTAGTTTTGTATATAAATAAAGGATGGTTTTAATACAATGTGAAAATGTTTCAAATATCAATTGTTTTGGACATCTGAATTAGATTATAGTGGAACAATGCAACAAATTTGGCAAAATCCATGTCCTTGTTATCCTATGCAAGCGCGTTGTCCAAAATTGAAGAAATTAAAGTTCTCAAAAATACTTACTATGAAGAACTTCCGTTATATTCCTAGTTAAGTGAATTTGTTAGGAAAGAAATTGAAGGTTAATGATCTTTTCAATATTATTTTATAATATCAGGAGAATAATGTACCTGCTGTACCACAGTTCTTGTACTAAGGTCAATGAGGAACCTTTTAAGCCTAAGTCTAGAATTAAACGGCTAGGAAAGTTATTCGTAATTTCTTTGCAAGTGTATTTCTATGTCTCGAGTTTTTACGAGCACTTTCAGGAATAGAATTAGAAATTTGAGGTTGGGGGAGCAAATTATAAATAAAGATATATTAAAGGATTTTCAGAAAAAATTTTAGGGCAAGAAGTAAAATTTAAAAGATATTTTCCAAAAAGTTTTCATTTTATTGAAGTAAAAATACAAATTTTAAAAATTTTGGGGCCTGTCCCTCGCCCCTATCTGCATCCCTTAGCACTTGTTAGTCCTTATGCGAAAGAGGCAGATTTTTTCTACTTTTGCAATAAGGTCATCACAAAGGTGTTGTACTATTTTTTAATAATATTTTGCTATATCAGGAGATGGTTCACTTCTTAGATAAGAAGGCAATAGGAGGTAATCTTATTTTAAAACTAGACGTGGCGAAGGTATTTGACCGGGTGCCCTGGTCTTCTCATAGTCTCTAGGTTTGGTTTTAATGCTTATTTTTTTTTACATTTGGTGGGTAGTGCCCTCAACAATTGCTGGTTTTTTGTGCTTGTGAATGGTTAAAGTTATGGCTTTTTGAAGTCTACTAGAGGTTTAGGTCAAAGGTGACTCTTTATCTCTTGTGTTATTTATTTTATCTCAAGAGAGACTTTCAAGAGGATTAAATCATTATTTATCTTGTAGATGGCTGTCTTTATATGTTTTGCACCCAAATTGTCTCAATATCTGCCATGTAAGTTTTGCAAATGATACAATTGTCTTTACAACAGCTTTTAAAAAGAATTTGTAGGCAATTTTTGGAATTTTAGCTAAGTATGAGCAAGCTTCTAGTCAGTTTATAAATGCTGCAAAGAGATCCTTCATTGTCTCACACAAACCTATTCCAAGTAGGGTTTATTTGGTTCACAACATGTTGGGGATTTTCAAGGAAGAGCTTACCTTTTAACTACCTTAGTTGTCCAATCTTTAACGGGCGAAGGAAAAGGATAGATTTCATCCTTTAGTTGATAAAATATGATTGAGAATGCAGGGTTAGAAATATAAAACATTAGGTTTTGGTGGCTGGTTGGTGCTTATTAAATCAATCATTTTCTCAATGCCATTGCGTAAACTCCAAGTAGTAAGTCTTCGTGTATTGGTTCTAAGAGATGTGGAGTTTTATTTTGTAGATTTTTATGGGGCTATTTAGAATTCAGCCCTAGATGTCATTAGAGGCGACCAAACGCGCTATGTTTCCGGCTTGGGCATTCATTCCCTTGTAGATTTGAGTGCAGCGTTTGCTATAAAGTTGTGATGGAGGTTTTGTCAACAAAATTCTTTTTGGTCTAAATTTCTGTGGAAGAAATATAGCCTAACTAGCTTGCATCCCTTGCAAGTTCCTCTCGGCCGAAATCCTTCTTAATCTTGGGGGAGGCTTGTAGAGATTCGTAGCTTGGCAGAGGCTAGTATTGGTTACGGATGCAATAAAGATGATGCTTCTGTCTGCTATGACAATTGGAGAGGACTTGGAAGGCTTGCTGATTAGAAAACTAGAGTGATTCAACCATTCTTGTTGGTTCATGAATGCGTAAGCCATGTGTTTTGGAATTCATCATTAATTTTTTTAGCTGTAGACCTGTAGCTGGCCGGTTTTGTTTTGACCACCCAACCCCCTTACCTAGGAGCAAGATGACCTAATTTGGATGTCTTCAACCTCTGGATCTTTTGCTCTTTTTTTTGGCTTAAGAGATTGCAAGGGAAAAACAAGCAGTAGTTCTAGTAATGTCTTTGGTTTGGTCCTTTTTCTATCATTGAAAATTAAGGTTTTTTTTTTTTAATGGTGATTTATAGTAACATCTTACCTATGGATTCTTTGCTTGTCTCGCTTGAATTTAATATGGTATCATGCTGTCAGTTGTATTGTTCCATAGAGGAATCGGGTTTGCATTTGTTTATTTTATGTCTTGCTATATCACACATATGGAAGAGTTATTCTTCAATTATTGAGTTTAATTTGAATAAGAATACTGAAAATGATGTTGTTGATTTCTTTGAGAGTTGGTGGAATAGTTCTTACATCTATAGGAATTTCTCATGGTCTTTTATAGCTGTGTCTATTGAAGATGCCAACTCAACAACTGCCACTTCAGCAATCCATTCAGCTGCCACGTTAATCTCCAACTCCAACTTAGCATACAAACTTGCCAGATCACTCAATGACAGATCTTCATCTGCTTCTTGTGATCCAGATTGAACTTAATTCAAGTTCCATTTTACTGCCATATTCTCAGCAAGCTCAATGGAATTTGTTTGCTTTTGCCAGCTGTTAATTATTAATTGTAGTTTAGTCCTTATTTCAGTTCCATGTATATAAAACTCATATGATGTTTTTCTTCATTATTAATGAGAATAAATTTTTCTGCAAAATCCTCTAACTGCTCTCTGGCAGTTCTTCATTGCCTTAATATTCTCTGTGATTAGAGTTTGATTTTCTTCATGGTATCAGAGCTTGTTCTTGTTGATGAATTCGACTATGATGAAAGTGAGATACTGAATCAGAGGTAATCATTGAGCTTCTCATTATTTTTTGTATATGATCTCTGGAAATTGTGAAGAACTATAAATTGAGGATAAAGTGAATCTGTGGCTATGGCTGGTCAAGAGATAACAACTTCTAATCCTCTTTATTTGCATCCAAATGAAAATCCTTCTCTAGTTTTGGTTCAACCATCCTTAAATGAAAGGAATTATCATCAATGGTGTCGGGCAATGAGAATGGCTTTGATTTCCAAAAATAAGCTAGGTTTTGTTAATGGTATAGTCAAGGCACCAAATCGTGCACACAACACTTATGTTGCATGGGAGCAATGTAATAATACGGTACTGTCTTGGATTTTGAACTCTATTTCACCCTCTATAGCTCAGAGTGTGATCTGGATAGACTTAGCTTGTGATATTTGGAATGATCTGTGTGAAAGATTTTACCAAGGGGATTCCTTCAGAATTTCAGACCTTCAAAAGGACATATACAACCTGAAACAAGGAAATTTAACTGTGAATGAGTATTATACCAGTTTGAAAACATTATGGGAGGAACTGCTGAATTTGAGACCTTTACCTATTTGTCACTGTGATCTAAGATGCAAATATCTAGCTCTGCCTGAGGTTAAGGCAAACAATGATGCATATTTTGTCATAAGGTTTATAAAAGGATTAAAAGGGGAATTCAATGGAATTAAATCTCAAGTTCTGTTAACTAAGCCTTTTCCTACAGTGAATCAGGCTTTTTCCATGGTTTCTACACATGAGAGATCATTCAATTATAATGCAACACGTGCTGATTTTCCAGTTTCTACCAGTTCTCAAGTGTTTGCTGCAGGAAAGGGTATAATTGAATCACAGTTGCCAACTATGAATGCCTCAAGAAATGAACAATTGTTGAATGTGGTTAATGGTGTAAGTGGAAGAAATATGCAATCTGCAGGAAATCATACTTATAGAAGAGGCAGTAATATGAATAGAAAGCTACAGTGTACATTTTGTGGCTTGCAAGGACATACAATTGATAGGTGCTATAGAAAACATGGTTTCCCAGCTAGTTATAGAAATAGAAACAAGACTTCAGGAAGTCAAAGCCACATGCCATAGGCAAATTCAGTAATTGGAAGTCAAAGTTTTATACCATAAGAAAATTCTATAGTTGAGAAGCATTCTTTTCAATCTGTTTCTAATGTTGGACATCAAGCTGCAGATTGCTCAACTGTTCCAGTGGATTCACATGCATCAAAATTTGTGACTTAAGAGCAATATCAACAACTATTAAATCTGCTTCAATCACTTCATTTTTCTTCAAATGCAAAATCTCATGCCAATTCTGATCCTATTCATTCCATTAATCAAGCTAGTCTCACACTAGCATTCTCCAACATTTCACAAGGTGTTCAAAACACAGGTATCAATTCTTCTGTTTGGATCTTAGATTCAGGAGCAACTGACCATATTTGTTCATGTTTAGCTTACTTCACTGAATATTATCCTACTCATAATATCTCTGTTAAGTTGCCCACTGGAGACCTGATTCATGTTCCATATGTAGCAAGTGTTCAGTTAACTCCGCATTTAATCTTACATCAAGTTTTATTCATTCTTCAATTTTCTTTCAATCTGATATCAGTTAGCAAATTGCAACATCAGCTGAACTGTGTCATGACCTTTAAAAATAATTACTATCTTATCCAGGATCCTCATCTTAGTCAGATGATTGGATCAGCTAGGTTATTTGGAGGATTATATCGTCTTGAGCTTCAGCAGCTTACTTCTTCTTCTGCTAATACAACTTCTATCCACACTTCTGGAGATTTCTATAATAAGTCTCTGATTTGGCATTTCAGACTTAGTCACTTATCCACTAATCAATTAGCAGAAATTCATAAAGCTGATTCCTCTGTTGTTTTTCCTTCTGAAAATGTATTTTGTCCTATTTGTCTATTGGCTAAACAACATAAATTGTCTTTTCCTTTGCATCATGGAACTGTTGATGCTATATTTGATTTGGTTCATATGGACATCTGGGGACCTTTTAATACTGCCACAGATAATGGACATAGATATTTTCTTACTGTTGTTGATGATTATAGCAGATTTTGTTGGATTTTTCTCTTGAAACAAAAATCTGAAGTAAGACTCTTGATACAACACTTTGTTGCTTATGTTGAAACACAATTTAACAAAAGGATTAAACTCTTGAGATTAGATAATGGTTTAGAGTTTCAGCTTGCTGCATTTTATCATAGCAAAGGAATCATTTATCAAACCTCTTGTCCATACACACTTGAACAGAATGACATTATAGAAAGAAAACACCAACACATTCTTAATGTAGCTAGGGCTCTCAGATTCCAATCTCAAATACCACTTGCATATTGGGGATATTGTGTTATGCATGCTGTTTATCTCATTAACATCACTCCTACTCCAGTCTTACATCAACAAACTCCTTATGAAAAATTATATCTCAAACAGCCAAACTACAGTGCTTTAAGAGTCTTTGGTAGCCTAGCATATGCTTGTGTTCAGCAGCCTCACAAAAATAAATTTTCTCCTAGAAGCAGACCTTGTGCTTTTCTTGGTTATTCTCAATCTACAAAAGGCTTTTTACTCCTAGATTACACTTCCAGAGAGATCTTCATATCCAGACATTTTACCTTCATAGAAACGTGTTTCCCTTTTATTCACATGTTTTCCACATCAATTTCCAGCCTCAATGAACCTGTGTTGCTTTTGCCTTATTCTTCATATTTTGTTCCATCTACTATTTCATCTAACCAGGTTCCTGATTTTATTTCTAATCAGCCTCCTGTATCTACCTCTTCTCTCCCACATTTATCTCCCTCTCCTATTCCTACCAAAAGGTCAACTAGACCTACTGTTCCTCCAGCCTATCTGTCTGACTATGTTTGTTCCAAGGTTCATAACATTACTACACGTCATTTCTTATCTTCTTCCACTGCTACTTCAGCTTTTTTGTGTAATACCAAGTTATACTCTGAGCCTAAACATTATTTTGAGGTTGTGAAATCCAAAGACTGGTGTGCAGTCATGCAAGCTGAGACTTCTGCTTTAGAAGAAAATAGAACATGGCACCTAGTTCCTTTACCTTCTGGTAAGCAGACCATTGGTTGTAAGTGGGTTTATCACATCAAGTATAAGGCTGATGACTCTATAGACAGGTATAAAGCCAGACTTGTGGCAAAGGGTTACACACAACAAGAAGGCATAGACTTCTTGGACACTTTTTCTCTTGTGGTTAAAATCACCACCATTCGGCTGATGTTGGCTTTGGCAGCTAAGTCTAATTGGTACATTCATCAATTGGACATTAATAATGCTTTCTTGCATGGAGAGTTGACAGAAGAAGTATATATGGACTTGCCTCCTGGTTTTGCTACTCCTGATAAGAGTTTGGTTTGCAAGTTGGATATATCTTTATATGGTTTAAAACAAGTAAGTAGGCAATGGAATGCCAAACTCACTGGTTATTTACTCTCTCTTGGATTTTATCAGTCTAAATGTGATTATAGTTTATTTTTCAAATGAACTGCTAATGTCTTCATTGCTCTTTTGGTGTATGTGGATGATATCCTTATTTTGAGTGATCAATTAGTTGCTATTACTAATATCAAAACACAGTTGAATCATCAATTTCAAATCAAGGATTTGGGAGACCTGCATTATTTTCTTGGTTTTGAAGTCCATAGAACTGCAGCAGGTATTACTATTTCTCAGAAGAAATATGTGTTAGATATGCTTCAAACTTATGGATACATTGGTTGTAAACCTGTGTCCACTCCTCTAGATAGTAAGCAAAAGTTAGCTGTTGGTAATTCAGATCTATTCTATGATGTTTCTCTTTACAGAAGATTAGTTGGTAAGTTGTTGTATTTGACTCATAACAGGCCTGACATCACATTTACAGTACAGCAGCTCAGCCAGTTCTTGACAGCTCCTACTGTTCTACAAATGCAAGCAGTGTATCGAGTCCTTAGATATCTCAAAGGCTCTGTTGATCTTGGTTTACATTTTGCAACTGATAACTCTTTTGATATTCAAGTATATTCAGACTTTGATTGGGTAGGATGTCTTTCCACTAGGAGATCTATCACTGGTTTTTGCATTTACTTTGGGTCTGCATTTGTATCTTGGAGGTCCAAGAAGCAATCTGTTGTTGCAAGAAGTTCTGCAGAGGCAGAATATAGAGCTTTGGCACAATGCATTTGTGAACTTCAATGGATCCTACACCTTTTTAAGGAGCTTAATGTCTTTTGTTCCTTACCAGTTCCAGTCTTTTGTGATAACAGAAGTGCAGTCTACCTTGTTGAAAATCCAGTCTTCCATGAAAGGACTAAACATATAGAAATCGACTGCCACTTCATTAGGGATTTATACCAAGCTGGATGCATCAAACCACTGCCTATTTCTTCTTCTCAGCAGCTTGCAGACATCTTTACCAAATCTCTTCCTCCTGCTTCTTTCCATCTTTTACTATCTCATCTGGGGATCTTGTCTTCTTCCAGCTTACGGGGGGATGTTGAAGATGCCAACTCAACAACTGCCACTTCAGCAATCCATTCAGTTGCCACGTTAATCTCTAACTCCAACTCAGCATACAAACTTGCCAGATCACTAAATGACAGATCTTCATCTGCTTCTTGTGATCCAGATTAAACTTAATTTAAGTTCCATTTTACTGCCATATTCTCAGCAAGCTCAAGGGAATTTGTTTGCTTTTGCCAGCTGTTAATTATTAATTGTAGTTCAGTCCTTATTTCAGTTCCATGTATATAAAACTCATCAGATGTTTTTCTTCATTATTAATGAGAATCAATTTTTCTGCAAAATCCTCTAACTGCTCTCTGGCAGTTCTTCATTGCCTTAATATTCTCTGTGATTAGAGCTTGATTTTCTTCAGTGTCTTGCCAGGAGGTTTGGAAGGAATAAAATAACATTTCAGAAAACTATGCATCCTTCTCCTTGTCATGGGTTCAGAGAGAAATTGCAATGCTCATTGAAAGCCTCTCACAAGTTTATCCTTACTCAAGGGGAGAGCAGTTGAAGGTGGAAATGTAGTCCCTCGGCATCAATTGAAAGAGGGTAGACTTTCGCTAAGTGCAGGCAGTGTGTTGAACCGGGGGGAGTCTGATTTTGTGCTAAATATAGATGAGGCCTCTAAGGGGAACCCAGCTGGAGTAGGGAGTATTATCAAGTCTGGGGGGATGGCTTTTATTTTTTGTTTTTACTTTTGCAAAAGGAATGCATTTAGCAATTAACATGAAGGCTAAGGTAACGACTTTGCTAGATGGCTTGTGCTGGTATGGTGATGAGGCATTCATAAGTTGCATGTATAGATGAATTCCCAAGTCTTTGTTCAACAATCGCATGGGGTTATTTTGAAGAATGGAAGTACCATAATCTTTTTACAATAATATCATTGCTTTGTAATGCACTTGACTTTGTTTCCTCTACTCATGTCTTCAGGGAAGCTAAACAAGTGGTTGATTTTTTAGCCAACTTTGGTTGCCCCATTGGTTATTCTACTTTTTTTTTTTTTACATCTCTTTTGATCATCTGCTAGAGAAGCTAGGGATTTGTGTAATTTGGATAGGTTTCAGTTTCCTTCACTAAGAGTTAGGTTGTAACATTATGTTAGAGGTAGGGTGTGATCCCTTTGATATATATTTTTTCCTTATAATAAATAGATAGTGGTCCGTCAAATTCATACTAAGGCACCAGTAAAATTTTCTTGTAAAAAGTAACTAAATGTAAGAGGTGATGATGATGATGATAATAATAATAATAATAATAATAATAATAATAATAATAATAATAATAATAATAATAATAATAATAATAATAATAATAATAATAATAATAATAATAATAATAATACATTCTTCCATCATTCAATCTTTAAGTGAGGAGCCAAATTTTAATTTTATATAAGATCAGGGATCGAGACTGGAGACCTATCAGGAAGTGCAAGGTTTGATAGTTGACTTTTCCCTTTATCTATTTTTTTTACATCTTCTGTAGTTGTATTTTGAAGAGATTCTCATTTTTGAAACATATTCTTAAACACTCCCCCAAAAAATTTCCCTCTTGAGCTTTATTTTTAACAATTCTGATTATATCATTTATAATCAGTTTCAATTGTCTAAGAATAGTGTATTTATTAGGGTCATTTAGACACCTAATATTCCAAGTAATTAAATTTATCAATCAAAAGAATTTATCCTTTCCTCTTTATCTACCTCTTCTTCTAGTTTCTCTCTCTCTCTCTCTCTCTCTCTCTCTCTCTCTCTCTCTCTCTTATTTTTTGGGTACTTGGAAGATATCTGAATAATCTCTTTTGAACTAGCCAAATCCACATCCTCAAATGCTCCCTCATTCACAACATTGTCTTCCTCATCAACCATTATAGTCACAAAATAAATTAGATGATCAAGCATAATATCTACAAGTGAATCTACTAAACTTGTAAAATCATTTTTCAATGTTACAACAGAAGGAAAAATTGGACCTAGCCAGTATCAAGTTGAATGACATCTACTACTATGATCCCACAAATGAGAATTCTATTCAATTAATTTCAGAGTAAAAGGGCTCAACGAAAGCTAAATTGTATTGGTAATAGACTATATATAGAGATTACAGAAGAGTATGGTGGAATAAGAATATAAAGTGATCAAAGATAAAAGAAAATTACCGAAGGTTAAGAAAAATACATCAAACAAGTTCCAAGAGCTTCAAGTTTTTCAAAAATTACCTTACTAATCTATAATAGGATATTTATATTTTCCTTTAAGAGTTGTTATAACCATCTAATCAACAAAACCATTCAAGTTAAGAATTTAAGCCCTTAATTGCTAGATACCATCAATACCCACTTGGTTAATCCTCAACCAGGAAGAAGATGAATAGCAATTAACTATTGTGTTACTATTGTAAAATTACCATTGAACACGTGCTTTGTGTTGTAGCCTCTTGGAGAAAGAAATGGTGTTGATCAATGTACCCATTTTCAATCAAATCAAAACTAGACCCAATAAGCTTCTTCACCAACTAACAAAATAGAATTTTAAATCCTCTCTTTCTAGAATTGTAGCATCTACACCCCCCCTCTCAAAGAACTTTGTCCTCAAGTTTGAAAAGTTGGAAGTGGTTGCAAATGAAATTGGCAACCTCCCATGAAGCTGCTTCCAATGAAACATTACACTACTGAATATTCCATTGGACAAAATGTTTATATCTTTTTCTTAACTAATCTGTGGTCTAAGATAGCCACTAGTTCTAACCATTGTCGCCCATTTTCACCCAAAATTGGAAAATTATGTTAGATGGCCTTTCCATCACCTATCTTCTTCTTTAGTAATTGACATGGAACACTGGTTATATTTGAGAGTTGGGAGGCAATCGTAGTTTATTGGTCACTTTCTTAATCTTCTCCACAATGAGATAAGGCTTGTGAAACTTTGAGTCCAACTTGAGATTTTTCCTAACAGCTATTGAGCATTGTTTGTAGCGTTGTAACTTGAGATAAACCCAATCTCCAACCTTGAATGTTTTTTTTTTTTTTTAATTTACTTCTTTTAATTGACAAAGAATTGCATTCTTGAATAAGCTTTTTGGGAAATTCTCCTTGAGGACAGTTGTGATCACCTTTTTCTTCTTCTTATTCAAATATTCATCCATCATAGTATTTCTTACTTGCTGATATGCTCCCAAGGACATTAGATGGGTTTGTAACTATAAAGAGCTTCAAAGAGTGTCATTGTAATGGTTGTCTGGTAAGTGATATTATACCACTATCACGTCAAATATAATCACTCAGTATTGAAAACAAAACTTCTTAGAAAAAGCTTTAAACATTAATTCACTAGCTCTACATGCCAATCAGTTTTTGGGTGGTAGGCGATTGACATCTTCAACTTAGTCCCTAATGCTTTAAACAACTCCTTTAAAAAAGTACTATTGAACACCCTATCTCTATCTAAAACCAGACTACTTGGTAACCTATGAGATTTGCAAATGCTTTCTACAAATATTCAATCTTTTGGGCATTGAACGGTGCATCAAGCTCTATAAAGTGGACATACTTTGTGAATCTATCCACTACCACCAGGATACCATCCTTCCCTTTGGATTTAGGTAGCGCAATGAAATACATAGTAATATGACTCTAAGATTGACATGGGACGAGAAGAGTTTGCAAGGGACAAGGATTAGCTTTGCTTCTTTAACCAATACTTAGTAATGAATTCTCTAATCATCTACTTCATATTTAGCTAGTAAAATAGTGTTTTAGCCCTCTATAAATTTGCTTCAATGCCTAAATTCCCTTTGTTGGGTAAAATGCAATTAATCAACCAATTTAATTCTTACTTTATTCCTATAGTTTTCTCTTAATTAAAAGCAACCTGTTTCTGGACTACATTTCGTCACTACTACTAAATTCACTACAAGAAAGTCAGCAAATTGCGATGGATTTTTGCGACGGACAAAATCCGTCGCAAATTTGCAACAACTCACCGACGGGAAAAAGGGATAAGGGATGTAGTTGACCGACCCTTGCAAATCCGTCGCAACATTAGTGATGGATTTAGAGATTCCGTCGCAAAATTAGCGACGGAAATTATTTTTTTAATAAAAAAATTTTTAAAAAAATGCTCTAGCTAATCCGTTGCAAAATTAGCGATGGAAATTATTTGCGACGGATTTAGAAATTCCGTTGCAAATCAGTCTCAACATTAGCGACGGAAATTATTTTTTTATAAAAAAATTGAAGAAAAAATTTTAAAAAAATGCTCTAGCTAATCCGTCGCAAAATTAGCGACGGAAATTATTTTTTTAATAAAAAAATTGAAGCAAAAAATTTTAAAAAAAATGCTCTAGCTAATCCGTCGCAAAATTAGCGACGGATTTAGAGATTCCGTCTAAAAAATTGAGACGGATTTGCGATGGAAATTATTTAAAAAAAAAAATTGAAGAAAAAAATTAAAAAAATTGCTCTAGCTAATCCGTCTCAAAATTAGAGATGGATTTGCGAGGAAAATTATTTTTAAAAAAGTTGAAGAAAAAAATTAAAAAAATTGCTCTAGCTAATCCGTCGCAAAATTAGAGACGGATTTGCGACGGATTTAGTTTTTTGTCGCTGTTTACGACGCTCTTATTTGCGACGGCCTAATCCGTCGCAAATCCATCGCAACACTTGATTTGCGACGGATTTGGCCATCGCAAATAGTGTTTTTTTTTTTTTTTTGGTAGTGATTTCAATAAATAGTTTGTGATATTTTCTTGTGCATAAGATGTCTTCCTTATAGCTATTAGTCAATTCCTTTACCCATAAAGAATTGACAGTAGATATTTCAACAATTTCTTCTTTTGTAGACATCTTGTTCTTCTTGCCTTTCTTATATTAAATTTCATAGTCAATACACAAGAGCTTGGATATTCATTTTGTTGTAATTTCATGGTAATCCTTTACTACATTAAGAATTTTCAATTTGGGTGGTTCATTTTAATAATATAGTGATTGCCTTATAAATAATATCTTCACTTTGAAACTGCAATAGCTAGGGCTAATAGCTCATTCTCGTACACAAATGAGCCAATATTTCTAATTAAAAGAGCCTTGCGTAGATAAGTAATAAGTCTATTTTCCTACATCAAAACAGCCCCTACCCCAACATCACAAAAATTAGTTTCAGGGTGAAAGGTTTAGAAAAATCTGTCATTACAAGTATAAGGGTATTACTTATTGTGGATTTTAAGGTTTCAAAAATAGTAATAGCTTTCTCAATCCATTGAAATTCAGATTTTTGCAACATTTTATAAAGTGGTGTATAAATCTCCCCATATCTCTTCATAGATTTTCTATAATAGCTAGTTAAATCAAGGAAACTCCTAAGTTGCTTAAATGATTTGGGTAAGGGCTAATCCACCATGTCCTTGACTTTGTTAGGATTAGTATATGCCCTAGATATTCAACTTTACTTTGATCGAAAGAAACTCTTTTTTACACTGAGCTTGTGTTTCTTAGTAAAATAAATATGAATTTTAAGTGGTACATATGAGATTGCAAATTAGGACTATATATGAGGATATATATATAAAAAATACCAATACAAATTTTCTCAAATAATCAACAAACATTTTGTTCATCAGGGATTGAAAATTTGCTGGGGCATTTGCAAGACCAATGGTATAACTTTAACTCATAATGGCTGTTCTGTGTCCTAAATGTAGTTTTACAAACATTGTTTTCATATATTCTAATTTCCAAGTACCTAGATCTAAGGTATATTTTGGAAAAATATTTGACATCATGCAATTCATCTAATAATTTATCAATTATGGGAACAGAAAACATATCCTTAACATAAGTGAGTTCAGCTGACTGTAATCCTAACAAAAATGGCATATGCCATCGTTTGTCTTAAGTAGAAGGATGGGCAAAGTATAGGGACCATTACTGGTCTGGATGATGCTTTTCTACAGCATTTTAAATGCTTGTTTCTCAATTTTTCTCTTCTAAAAATAAAGATACCTATACATTCTTATCTTGAAAGGTTGAGCTCCTTCAACTAGCTGGATATGATGTTCAGGTTCTCTGGAATGGATAAACCTTGATGCTTTTTAAAAACTTCCACATTTTGTAATAACAATTCAGCCATTTCTTTATGTAAGATTTTAGTTTCTTTCTCAGCAACCAATGAACATAGTTGGCTTCTAAATATTTATTTACAATTTTCAGACCATTTATGTATTGTTTTCACTTTAACTACGTTGACAAAAATCCTATAATTATGCCCTACTAGTTTGATTTCCTTCCTATTCTTATTAAAGGCTAAACTCAAACTTTAAAAGTCAAATATAATGTGGCTTAAGCTTTTTAACCAGTCAATTCCTAAGATCATATCACTTTCCCCACCTTCAAAACCCTTATATCATGCTCAAACATCTCTTCTACCACTACAAGAAAAAAACAAATTAGCGATGGACAAATCCGTCGCTAAACGTGATTAGCGACGGATTATGTTTGTCGCTAAAAAGGGCATCGCAATTTGCGACGGAAAAAATTTGCGACGGATTTGTGACAGCGAAAAAATTTTTATTTATAAAAAATTAATTAATTTAACAACGGATTTGCGATGGCAAAAAACTTTTTTATTAAAAAAAAATAATTAATTTAGCAACGGATTTGCGACGGCAAAAAATTTTTAAATTTAAAAAAAATTAATTAATTTAGCAACAGATTTGCGACGGTCAAAATTTTTTTTATTTAGAAAAATTAAAAGAATTTAGCGATGGTTTTGCGACGGAAAAAAAATTATTTTAAAAAAATTAATTAATTTTGTGAAGGCAAAAAATTTTTATTAAAAAAATTAATTAGTTAGCTACTCGGCCCACCCGTTCATCGGCCCGACCCGGCTCGCCAAGAACTCGACCAGCAACCCGACCTGCCAAGAATATTACTAGATTATTCAGACTTGGGGCTCGAACTCGCGTCCTTATTGTGGGGGAACACGTGTTCCACCACTAAGCTATTGAAGTTCTTGTGATATATTGTGCTATATATTAATTATATAGTAATTTTTTTGTGAATTAATGACGGATTTGCAAGGACTTTGCGACGGATCTGCGATGACAGAATTTTCCGTCGCAAATCTATTGCTAATTAGCCACAGATTTGTGACGACTAATTTTTTAAGATTTAAAAATAAATTTATTTTTTAATTTTAGATGGCCATCGCAAATCTCTCGCAAATTGCAACGGATTTGTGACAGCTTTTTTAAATTTAAAAAAAATTTATTTTTTAATTTTAGATGGCCGTAGCAAATCTGTTGCAAATTGCGAGAGATTTGCGACGGCTTTTTTTAAACTTTAAAAAAATAAATTTATTTTTTAATTTTAGATGGTTGTCGCAAATCCGTTGCAAATTGCAATGGATTTGCGATGGCTTTTTTTTTATTTTAAAAAAGTAAGTTTATTTTTTAATTTTAGATTGCCGTAGCAAATCCGTCTCAAATTGCAATGGATTTGCGACGGATCAGGGTTTATGAAACCCTGATCCGTCACTAATCTAAAAAATTCATAAAAAGAAATTTAATGTTTGATTATATATATACATATGCTATAGTATGTATGTGTATGTGTGTGTGTTGAAATAGTAGAATACGCAAAAAGATATTAGTAAGTTGAAATATTTATATATATAATATATATATGATATTATTAAGTATATATATGTATGTATATGTCACGCCCTGTGCTCGCGGACCCAGGAGCTCGACTATGGGCCTGGCAGCAGTCACGGTCAACTACTTGGCCGCCGTCCTCGTTGGGCCAAAATGGATATCTCAAGTTGACAATGGGTACTTAGGCCCATTCTTATATACCATTCACACTTCTCATCCCAATCCCATGTGGGATTGGGTATCACATTCACTCCTCCTTTAGGCCCAAGTGTCCTTGCTGGGGCCGTACTTAAAGGCCAAACCCAGGACCAACCAGGCAGCATAGGATTCTAGAGGTGGCTCCGACTGCGTACAGTGTAGCACTTAGTTCCCATATCGGGGGGTGGTAACCAGGCTCTGATACCAAATGTCACGCACCGTGCCCGCGGACCCGGGAGTGCGACTATGGGCCTGGCAGTATCCTCGGTCAACTACTTGGTCGCCGTCCTCGCTGGGCCAAAATGGCACTAAATGTAGCGCCCCAAATCCAGAACTCGAGATGGAACTCGAGTTCGTACCCGAAACGCTACACGACAGCGTCTCCAAGAAGACACTAAGCCTCTAACTAAAAAAAAAAAAAAAAAAATCACTTTAATTTAAACTAGTCACCTCCAAAGGAACAGAAAAAAAAAAAAAAATACAACCTGAAATATAATTCCATGAACAAAATATAAAACCTTTAATACAACCAATGTCTTGCTCAATCTTAATTAAGGATTTATGTGAACAACACTGTCTAAACTGAAGTAAAAGTTATAATAAGTAAAACTCTCAAAAACCCAATCAATCTAAAACGTAATCTAATCCCATCCGTCTTCACAATTCTCTTCATGTTCTTGATTAAAATTTGCGAAATGTTAAATGGAATGAGCTACACTAGCCCAATAAGTAGTCCAAACTTCTTCTTGGGAAAGAGGATGTTACATATAATATCTTTTCAAAAAAACACATCGAATAATACCCAATAATTAGACGAACTGAATTTTTTTTAAATATATATATACATACCAATGATATAAGACTTAGTCTACTGTTAAATAAAATAAAACTACCACCTCAATAAAGAAATAATATAATAAAATAAAAGTGTGATTTAGTTGTAAAACAAATCTCATTAACTTAGCCTAATCTTTAAAATAACAAGTTGAGCCACAATTATACAAGAAAACAGTCTGAAAACCATTTGTAATTTTTTTTTATATACACAGCATCATCATTTGAAGTCATTCGTGGGGACAACAAATAGTCCCCACGTCAACACCCATTTTCATAGAGATGGGCTTCGGCCCAGCGAAAACAGTTTAGTTTTTTTTTTTGTTTTGGTTTGTTTTTTTTTAAGGGGGACAAAGGGACACAGCCGTCCCCACCCCATAGCCAACCAATCAAGCCACCCTTGAAGATCGAAACGAGCACTGCAAACCATTTTTTTTTTTGTTCTTGAAAACAATAGCTGTCCTCCACAGCAATTCACCATAGCAATTCAACCAAGACGACGAAACCGAAACTACAATTTTTTTTTTTTAAGATTACAAAATCAAAACTACACATAAAAATCACACATATGCTCATGAATTTTAGATTAGGGAGAGGATCACTAATATCAGTCCTGACTATTTATCCCGTTGGGGAGACCAGACTTATATTTCTTATTGATTGAGAGGGATTTCAGTCACACAAATGAATTTTTAGAACATGTTCTTCCTCCCCTTTTTCTAACCCATGAGCCATTAAACACATATCACACATAGCACACATGATAGTATTACTCAAAATCAGAAGAAAATAACCAAACTCAATTCCCAACATGAAACAGAAAATACAAATTTCTGAATATTTCAAAAACAGAAGATGCCTGAACCACTTACCTCAGAAGTCAGACTAATATCTCCAATCCAAGCTACTTACTCCACACAATCGTTCCCTAATATCAAACCACACAATACCATTATCAATTCAAGGAACTAAAAGCCCAAGAATCAATTAACCTTATTATCTAGAATCCCAAAACAAAGAGGAAGAGAACCTCCTAATATTTATCCCTCAACCTCTAACGAAATTAATAGTCGAAGCCAATAGAACTCACATTCACGATTGAAGCAAATCAGAACTTTCTTCCCCCAAGTCTGGAACCCTTGATTGATCGCTTTGGCCAACTGATGATACAACCAAAGAACGTTGTTTAGGTTAAGGCGTATGTTTAACTTTTAAAAATACTAAATAACGAACACATCCCTCAACTTAATTAAATCCCTCATGACACCTAAAACCTTGTGGGCTATCTTATGGGCCATAATAAAAATCACTTATGGGTTGGTTAAAATACAAGATCCAAAATTAATTGGGTTGGGTATTTACATTCCACTCCCTTACAAAAGTTTTGTCCTCGAAACTTATACGTACCTTCCAAGTCAAATAAAGATGGATACTTCTTGCGCATATCCTCCTCCAATTCCCATGTAGCTTTGCGAGGCATATGATTTGTCCACTGGACCTTGACATATGGAATGATACGTCTTCGCAAT
Source organism: Voacanga thouarsii (assembly GCA_026120185.1). NCBI lineage: Eukaryota > Viridiplantae > Streptophyta > Magnoliopsida > Gentianales > Apocynaceae > Voacanga > Voacanga thouarsii. Next base: position 10,898 of record JANUWF010000803.1, on the reverse strand, counting down.
ACCTGCTTCTTACGATCTACGATCCTCAAAGGAATCTCCGCGTATGACAAATTTTCAGTCACTTTCAATGGTTCAGCCTCTAACACATGACTTGGATTTGATATGTACGTCCTCAATTGAGAAACATGGAAAACGTTATGCACCTTAGATAGTGCCGATGGCAAAGCCAAACGATAAGCGAGTTCCCCAACTTTTTCTAGGATCTCATAAGGACCTACAAAACGAGGACTTAGCTTTCCACTCTTTCCAAACCTCATCACCCCCTTAGGAGGAGAAATTCGAAGATACACCTTCTCTCCCATCTTAAACTCCAATGGTTGCCTTTTGCTGTCTGCCCAACTCTTTTGTCTATCTTGCGCTGCCTTAATTCGCTCGCGGATCAATGGCACTTTCTCCAATGTAATTTGTACTAATTTCGGTCCAGCAATTATCCTCTCACCAACATCATCCCAGCACACCGATGACCTACATCTCCTCCCGTACAATGCCTCATATGGAGCCATCCCAATAGTTATCTGGTAACTGTTATTATAAGAGAACTCTACCAACACTAAATGATCAACCCAACTACCTTTGAAATCCATCATACATGCCCGCAACATATCCTCCAACGTTTGAATAGTACGTTCGGATTGCCCATTAGTTTGTGGGTGAAATGCAGTACTCAGTGCTATCGTAGTCCCCATATCTTTATTAAAGCTCTTCCAGAATCGTGAAACAAACCGTGGATCCCTATCAGACACAATGCTAATTGGTATGCCGTGCAATCGCACTATCTCATCCATGTATATTTTTGCCAACTCATCCATTGTTTCTGTAGCCTTCATTGACAAGAAATACGCAGATTTAGTCAGTCTATCTACAATCACCCAAATAGTATCCTTCCCCAACCTTATTCTTGGCAACCCAACAACAAAGTCCATAGTGATATGCTCCTATTTCCATACAGGTATCTCAAAAGGTTTTAGTAATCCTCCTGGTCTTTGGTGTTCGACCTTCACTTGCTGACATACCATACACCGCGAGATATATTCCGCAATCTTCCTCTTCATTCCACTCCACCAAAAGTTTCTCTTCAAGTCCCTATACATTTTAGTACCCCCGGGATGTACCGACAACTTAGAGTTGTGCGCTTCTTTCAAAATTTCAGATTTTAAACTTAGATGGTTAGGTACGCATAATCTTCCTCTAAATCTTAAACTCCCGTCATCATGAATTTGGAAATCTGCTTGCTGATCATCACGGACTTCCTTCCTCTTCTTCTCTAAACTAGCATCCATACCTTGAGTCGTCTTTATACGTTCCACCAAGGTTGGTTGCAACGTCAAAGCTGCTACATATCCTTTTGCAGACCCTCCTACTTCTATCTCCAATTTCTCAAATTCTAATATCAATTGCCTCTACTGAGTGATCATAGCTGCTAGGGTATTGTTCTTCCTACTTAATGCATCAGCTACTTTGTTGGCTTTTCTCGGATGATAGCTGATCTTCAGATCATAGTCCTTAAGCAGCTCTAGCCATCTCCGCTGACGCATATTAAGTTCCTTTTGGGTGAACAAATATTTCAAACTTTGATGGTCCATAAACACCTCACAAGGCTCTCCATACAGGTAATGCCTCCAGATCTTTAGAGCAAAAACCACTGCGGCCAACTCAAGATCGTGAGTGGGATAATTCTGCTCATAAGGCTTTAATTGCCTTGACGCATAGGCTATAACCTTCCCATTCTGCATTAGCACACAACCCAAACTATTCTTCGATGCATCATTATAGATTACAAAGCCTCCTGATCCAGATGGTAGTATGAGTACAGGTGCGGATGTTAATCTTTTCTTCAACTCTTGAAAACTGGTCTCACATGCTGCACTCCACTCGAACTTGGTCTTCTTCTGGGTAAGACAAGTTAACGGTCCTGAAATTTTTGAAAAATCCTCAACGAACTTTCGATAATACCCAGCTAATCCCATGAAACTTCTCATTTCAGATGCATTGGTTGGTCTAACCCAATTTACAATGGCTTCTACTTTTTTAGGATCTACAACTACTCCATTTTCAGATATGACATGACCCAAAAAAGCAACACTTCTGAGCCAAAATTCACACTTGCTAAATTTCGCGTACAATTTCTCCTTCCACAAGGTCTGCAAAACCATTGCCAAATGCTCTGCATGCTTTTCTTCAGACTATGAATATATTAAAATGTCATCAATAAATACCACTACAAACTTGTCTAACTGAGGCTTAAAGACCCGGTTCATCAAGTCTATAAATGCTGCTGGGGCATTAGTCATTCCAAATGGCATGACAAAAAACTCATAACGAGTCCGGAAAGCACTTTTGAGTATATCCTTTGCCTTAATTCTTAGTTGATGATATCCCGAGCGCAAGTCAACGTTGGAAAACACACAAGCACCTTTCAGCTGGTCAAAGAGATCATCTATCCGGGGTAATGGGTACCGATTCTTGATGGTGATCTTGTTAAGTTCGCGGTAGTCAATACTGTTGGGGATATGCCCTAGAGTCAATTTGTACTTATACAATTGTCATTATGTTTTATATAATAATATGAGGCTTTCCTTTCCATGAATAGTGAGTTTTGTTTTGTTGGTCATCAAGTACGTGACTTGATAGTAAAACCCTACAATGAATACAATGACTATTCGAAAACTGTCCCTGATCGATTATTATTATTGGAATAATAATAAATTAAGATTAGTATGTTTGTGACTTAATGGCTATGTTTTACTGGCCATGGATATTTGTGATATCGAGTCAAGACATAAATAAATGTTAGAGAACATTGTATTGGACATGACCCACTGTGAGAGTACTTCATGGAATATGTCATAAGTACTTTCTAGCCATAATAATATTGAAAGTCCTTCGACCTAAATTCATCATAGTTTCTTACTTGATAAATTCTATATTTTGACATTGTCTAAAGTTGTCTTTAACCAGTATAATAAATTAGACTACTCGTTGGATATAGAATAAATCAAGGAGAGGAATATGATTGATTGTGAAGGAATTTGTCCCTCTCAGTTATGTGAGAGATATCCATGGGCCCCTTGATAAGTTAGACTGTTAAAAATACATGGCCGTGCTCAAATATATCAATCTAAGATATTGATATCATTTGTTTGAACAGTCTACTATGAAATCAAGAAATAATTGATTAAGCTTAATAAGGATGACATGCTCCGTGCCTTATGCTTAATCTGGATATCGTGTGACAAAAGGACTAAATATAAAATTATGGTTTGGTTCAAAGAGATCACCGATCTTCATTTAACCTGGATAGTTATAATGTTTTGCTAGAAACCGCTTATAACTTGTGGGCCATTTAAATATGATTTAGGCACACTGCCAGTGTTAAATGAACCTATAGGGTCACACAATAAGCGAACTTGTTAGGTTATTTTATGGTAACCACGTTCGATGAAACTGGATGATATCCAGATTATAAGAATCGACTCGGTAAAATAATTAGTTAAATTACCGAGATAATGGCAGTAATCTTATCATATCAGCTTTAATTTAATTTGAATTTAAATTAGAATATGATAAGATATTATTAGGGTTGGACTCTAAGAGGTTCGAGGATTTTTAAGAAAACCCTAGCCGTCTTTTCAATAGTCCAATTTTTCGATTGAGAACATTCGTGCCATTCTCTACCAGAAAAAAAAAACCTCTCAAACCCTAGGCGCTAGCACTCCCCGGGTATCGAGTGAGTTCGCGGTGTGTATCCGATAGAGGACGTTCGCATACTGCAGCGTCTGGTGATTGTTCGGGTTGAACGTACAACAATAGCAAACCGTAATCGAAGGATTTCGATTACAAAGCAACCAGCAGGTAATTCTTAAAGCTTAGATCTTCTTAATCGTTTACTTGGGTCCTCGGGAGGGATTCGTAGATGTTTTCCGCGTTTAGGAGTCCACGAATCCTAACAAGTGGTATCGTAGCAACTTGCTAAACGATTAGGTTGATTCATCTCGTATTAATTGTATTGTTGAATACATGTATAATATGTATATATGAATTTAACGGGTATGTATCAAGCATGTTCGCATGATTATGATTTTAGAATACTTAGCATGCAGATCGCTCGAATTAGGTTTAATGTGTGCATCTTAGTCGCTCGATCGCACTAGCATTAGTTGCGATTGTCTCGTAAATTGGTCTCGTTTTAATATGATATGGTATCGTAAGCATGCTATCCGTCGTTCTATATTTGCGAATTGCTTTTATTAATCGGACATGATAATATGTTATCTGTATAAATATGATTAAAAGAACGCATATTGTCTGTAATATGAATTTTCACGGCGATGGTTATTAAGGGGTCCGAACGTTAATTTGATTAATTTTCGGAAATCGGAAGGCAAAATCTCATTCAATGAGAGTAGGAAAAATCGTTTTTCCTTCCGGGGGCGCTGCCCTCTGACTTCGCCCGCCGACCGCCGCGGACTTCGCAGTGGTGCCCCTTGACCGTGGGCGCCGCCCTTGACTCTCCAGGGCGTTGCCTCTTGGAACCCCAACTAACTGTTCGTTGTGTGTTATTCGTCAATGTTTTTGATTGTAGTTGTGGATTATTTTGAATAGTGCATAGCATGGCCCGTTTCATCCCAATGTGATTGGCTGGTTACATTATGGTTGTTTTAAGTTGTAATTTTTTAAATACGGCATGCGTGTCGTTATCCATTGTTGTAAAATTGTACTACTTTCCTAGAATAGGAATTATTTTAATTTTACTATCCAATGTAAAAGAAGACGGCAACCGACATTTACAACCAAGGAGGAGTATGCTCAAGGCATTAGAGAATGCTTAAGGAGTTCATATACCTAGATTGACCACCTTGATCTTCACTTTGCTCGTGATGATCAACATAGGTTATGGGCCATGCTATGTCACTTTTATTTATGTCTTGCATGCATATTTGATATGTTTATTTCCTGCTTACTACAATCCAATCAAATTTTTTTAAGAAAAAAAAATTTAAGTGTTAAATGCCTTCCAAAATCAAACACTTGTTATTACTTGGATCATCATATGGTCATTCCTACCAAAGTAGGATGCTTTTGATTATCTGAGTGAGATAAGATGGAAAATAGTTTTCCATATGTTTGATATGGTTTGACTTAACTGGGCTATCAAAATGGTTTTGGGCCTAGGGCATTTTATGAGATATTTTTAGCCGGGACATTTGATGTCTATCTCATTGAAAATTAGAATTTTATTTAATTATAAGATTAAAGCCAAAGCTTGCTTATGATTAAAACAAAATATTTTTCTCCACTACGAAACATCAAAATGTTGAAGTTTCAAAAAGTTTAAATACTTTTAGTGGGAGTTTTTCGTTAGAGTCTCAAAAATTAATTACTTTGCATATTTTTGTATGTAGATAATGGCAACAAACAGCTTGGAATAATTCATTGCGATCTCGTGCTTGAGAAAGACAAGCTTAGTGGGACTAACTTTCTTGATTGGGCACGAAACTTAAGAATTGTTCTTAAGCAAGAAAAAAGGCTCTATGTTCTTGAAAATCCTATTCCCCCGCTTCCAACAAATAACGCCTCAAAAGCTGAAAAAGATGCTTATAGTAAGCACAAAGATGACTCCAACGATGTTACTTGCCTCATGCTAGCAACCATGAACTCTGAACTTCAAAAACAGTTTGAAGAAGCAGAGGCATATGACATGATTGTGCATCTCAAGGAAATGTTCCAAGAGCAAGCACGACAAGAGAGATTTGAAACTCACAAGGCGTTAAATGCATGTAAGATGGTTTCTGGCACCTCGGTAAGTGCTCATGTCCTTAAAATGAAGGGCTATCTAGATCATCTTGATAAGCTTGGTGCTCCCGTTAATCATGACATGGCCACGGATTTGATCTTGGGCTCTTTACCCGCCGAGTATGACCAGCTTGTCATGAATTTTAACATGCATAATATGGAGAAATCCATTACTGAATTGCATGGGATGCTAAAACAAGCTGAACTGAACATTAAGAAGAATACTCCTAGTGTTCTAATGGTTCAAAAAGGGAAAGGCAAAAAGAACAACCAAAAGGGCAAGGTCATGGCTAGTAAGGGTAAGGACAAGGCAAAGTCCAAGTTCAAGCCCAAACCTAAGGCCAAGACACCAAAGGAGGGAGCTTGCCACCATTGTGGAGAACAAGGACATTGGTTAAGAAATTGCAAGCTCTATTTGGAAGCAAAGAAAAAGAAGGACAAGTGAGACCGCCGCTTCGGTATTTATGTTATTGAAATTAATTTATCTACTTCCGATTCATGGGTATTGGATACCGGTTGTGGATCTCACATTTGTGTAAATGTGCAGTGGTCTAAAAAGGAGTAGAGCCTTGGCAAAAGGCGAGGTGGACCTACGAGTTGCGAATGGAGCAAAAGTTGCCGCAGAGAGCCGTAGGAACTTTTGAATTAATTTTGCCCAAATGGGCTTGTTTTAGAACCGAACAATTGTTTTTATGTTCCTCGCTATGAGTAGGAATATTATTTCAGCTTTCTTGTTTGGATTTAGAAGGTTTTGAATTTGTTATTAGGAATAACATTTGCTCCATTAATAAAAACGGCATTTTTTATGGAGATGCTTCATTATCGAATGGGCTTTATATTCTAAATCTTCGTGGATCTTCGTACATGTCTATCTATAATATAAATACTAAGAGATTGAAATCCAATGATTTAAATCAGACTTACTTCGGCATTGTCGTTTGGGCCATATAAATGAGAAACGCATAACAAAGCTTCATAATGATGGGCTTCTAAAATCGTTTGATTTAGAATCTTACGTAACATGTGATTCTTGTTTATTAGGCAAAATGACTAAAGCGCCTTTCAAGAGACAAAATGAAAGGGCAACCGATTTATTGGGCCTAATACATACCGATGTATGTGGACCAATGAATTCACTCGCTAGAGGAGGATTTCAAGCATTTCATTACATTTACAGATGATTTCAAGCAGATATGGCTACCCGTATCCGATGAAACACAAATCTGAATCGTTCCGTAAATTCAAAGAATTTCAAAATGAAGTACAAAATCAACTTGGCAAAAGTATCAAAACACTTCGATCGGATCGAGGTGGTGAATACTTAAGCCACGAGTTTGACGAGCATCTTAAAAATTGTGGAATTATTTCCCAATTAACTCCACCAGGAACACCTCAATGGAATGGTGTATCCGAACGGAGAAATCGGACTTTATTAGATATGGTTCGATCAATGATGAGTCAAACTGATCTTCCAATCTCCTTTTGGGGTTATGCCCTGGAGACTCGCCGCATTCATACTAAATCGAGTTCCATCTAAATCGGTTCGTAAAACGCCATATGAGATATGGACTCGGGAGACAACCTAGTTTGTTATTTCTGAAGATTTGGGGTTGTGAAGTTTATGTAAAGCGTTTATTATCTCGATAAACTTGCACCTAAATCCGATAAATGCATATTTGTGGGGTATCCTAAAGAAACTAAAGGATATCAATTTTATCTCCCAAAAGAAAATAGAGTAATTGTTGCTCGAAATGGATTCTTTCTTGAAAAGGAATTTATTTCCAAAAGAATCAAGTGGGAGTAAAATACATCTTGATGAGATTCAAGGACCACAGCTTAGTGCCTCGAACCTCATCAAGATGAGATTCAAGAGCCACAATTAGTGCCTCGAACCAAATAATGAATCTCGATTAGATGGCTCACAAGTCCAAGATGAGCCTACATCTATAGAACAAGGACCTCGAAGATCCGATAGGGTTCGTCAACAACCCGAGAGATATGGATTTCTCATCACCGACGATCACAATGTGGAGCTTATGGTTAATGATGAGCCCACTTCCTATCAAGAAGCCATTAAGAGTTCTCGACTCTAGAAAATGGTTAGAGGCTATGAAGTCCGAGATGCAATCCATGTATGATAACCAAGTTTGGACTTTGGTTAACCCACCTAAAGGTTCAAAAACCATTGGGTGTAAGTGGGTTTTCAAAAAGAAAACAGACATGGAGGGAAATGTGCATACTTACAAAGCACGACCGGTAGCAAAAGGTTATAGACAAACTCATGGTATAGACTATGATGAAACCTTTTCACCAGCTTGTAATGCTTAAATCTATCGAATTCTTCTTGCCATAGCAAGCATATTATGACTATGAAATTTGGCAAATGGATGTCAAAACCGCGTTTCTTAATGGAAACTTACTCGAAGATGTGTACATGACACAACCCGAGGGTTTTGATGATCCTTTGAATTCTAATAAAGTGTGCAAGCTTCAAAGATCCATTTATGGATTGAAGCAAGCATCTCGAAGCTGGAATCTTCGTTTTGATGAAGCAATTAAAGAATTTAACTTTATCAAAAATGAAGATGAGCCTTGTGTCTATAAGAAAACAAGTGGGAATGCAATAGTCTTTTTGGTACTTTATGTTGATGATATCTTACTCATTGGAAACGACATCCCAACTCTACAAAGTGTAAAGACATGGTTGGGAAATTGTTTCTCAATGAAAGACTTAGGTGAAGCCGCCTATATTCTAGGTATAAGGATCTATAGAGATAGATCTAGAAAGCTAATTGGACTAAGTCAAAGTGCATACATTGACAAGGTACCGAAAAGGTTCAAGTATGCAAGACTCTAAGAGAGGATTCTTGCCAATGTCACATGGCATTAAGCTCAAAGAAAACTCAAAGTCCTTCTACGAAGGATGAAGAAGAGCGCATGAACAAGATACCATACGCTTCCGCTATAGGGTCTATCATGTATGCCATGTTATGTACTCGACCCGATGTATCATATGCATTGAGCATGACAAGCAGTGTTCCAACCAAATCCTCGGAGAGGCACACTGGATCGTCGTCAAGAACATACTAAAGTACTTAAGAAGAACTAAAGATATGTTCTTAGTTTATGGAGGACAAGAAGGCGAGCTAGTTGTAAATGGTTACACCGATGCTAGTTTTCAGTCCGACATAGATGATTATAGATCGCAATCAGTGTTTTCTATTTTGTTTGAATGGAGGTGCCGTAAGTCGGAAAAGTTCAAAGCAAGACACCGTGGCCGATTCTACTACGTAAGCCGAGTATGTAGTCGCCTCACCGCAGCTAAAGAAGCAGCTTTGGATTAAAAAGTTCATTACGTAACTAGATGTAGTTCCTAGTATTGTGAACCCAAGTGGATCTCTATTGTGACAACAATGGAGCCATTGCACAAGCTAAGGAACCAAGATCACATCAGCGATCCAAACATATACTTAGACGTTTTCATCTCATTCGAGAAATTGTTGATAGAGGAGATGTCAATGTATGCAAGGTGCCAACCGATGACAATGTTGCGATCCATCGACAAAGCCTCTCCCATCGTCTAAACATGATAGTCATACCGTAACAATGGGATTACGGCTTATGCCAAATTGGTCTTAGTGCAAGTGGGAGACTCGTTGGGGATATGCCCTAGAGTCAATTTGTACTTATACAATTGTCATTATGTTTTATATAATAATATGAGGCTTTCCTTTCCATGAATAGTGAGTTTTGTTTTGTTGGTCATCAAGTACGTGACTTGATAGTAAAACCCTACAATGAATACAATGACTATTCTAAAATCTGTCCTCGATCGATTATTATTATTGGAATAATAATAAATTAAGATTAGTATGTTTGTGACTTGATGGCTATGTTTTACCGGCCATGGATATTTGTGATATCGAGTCAAGACATAAATAAATGTTAGAGAACATTGTATTGGACATGACCCACTCGTGAGAGTACTTCATGGAATATGTCATAAGTACTTTCTAGCCATAATAATATTGAAAGTCCTTCGACCTAAATTCATCATAGTTTCTTACTTGATAAATTCTATATTTTGACATTGTCTAAAGTTGTCTTTAACCAGATAATAAATTAGACTACTCGTTGGATATAGAATAAATCAAGGAGAGGAATATGATTGATTGTGAAGGAATTTGTCCCTCTCAGCTTATGGGAGAGATATCCATGGGCCCCTTGATAAGTTAGACTCGTTAAAAATGCATGGCCGTGCTCAAATATATCAATCTAAGATATTGATATCATTTGTTTGAACAAGCCTACTATGAAATCAAGAAATAATTGATTAAGCTTAATAAGGATGACATGCTCCGTGCCTTATGCTTAATCTGGATATCGTGTGACAAAAGGACTAAATATAAAATTATGGTTTGGTTCAAAGAGATCACCGATCTTCATTTAACCTGGATAGTTATAATGTTTTGCTAGAAACCGCTTATAACTTGTGGGCCATTTAAATATGATTTAGGCACACCGCAGTTGTTAAATGAACCTATAGGGTCACACAATAAGCGAACTTGTTAGGTTATTTTTCTCGGTGACCAAGTTCGATGAATCTGGATGATATCCAGATTATAAGAATCGACTCGGTAAAATAATTAGTTAAATTACCGAGATAATGGCGTAATCTTATCATATCAGCTTTAATTTAATTTGAATTTAAATTAGAATATGATAAGATATTATTAGGGTTGGACTCTAAGAGGTTCGAGGGTTTTTAAGAAAACCCTAGCCGTCTTTTCAATAGTCCAATTTTTCGGTTGAGAACATTCGTGCCATTCTCTACCGTAGAAAAAAACCTCTCAAACCCTAGGCGCTAGCACTCCCGGTATCGAGTGAGTTCGCGGTGTGTATCCGATAGAGGACGTTCGCATACCGCAGCCGTCTCGGTGATTGTTCGGGTTGAACGTACAACAACGCAAACCGTAATCGAAGGATTTCGATTACAAGCAACCGTAGGTAATTCTTAAAGCTTAGATCTTCTTAATCGTTTACTTGGGTCCTCGGGAGGGATTCGTAGATGTTTTCCGCGTTTAGGAGTCCACGAATCCTAACAA
>JANUWF010000802.1:0-15638 GCA_026120185.1 Voacanga thouarsii | reverse complement strand
TTTACAATGTACGATGAAGACCCAAGTTCATGAAATAATGGTGAAAACATTTTTCACACACCCAAACAAATATCACCCAAAATTATGTTCAAAACAATTTCATAGCATAGCAACCCATTAAAAGCACAAACATGGAGGCTTTGATACCAGTGTTAGGAACTCTGGTCATGCATACTCAGATTATGTAGCGGAAAGGACTGAATTCCAGTGCCAAGATCTCATGCCTGTGAATAAAACGGGAATACAAGTTGCTCACGAGGTTTTCCTTTGCAACATGAGATTTCAAAACTCATCTCTATTGATGTTGAAGGCGTGATCCAGAAACCCCACAAAATTGAATGAACAAGTGTGTTACTATCCGATCACAACCATTGCAATTCAAGAGTAGAATTGCCTCTGACAAAAATCCACACGAGGAAGAAAACACATGAGAACTGCCTTACTCAGGTCTAGCAAGTAGCAAAAGGAAGCTAGGGTTTTAGAGGAAGAAGAAGATTACAGAAAAATATTTCTATGCCGGTTATGGTTTCCAAAAACAAGAACCAACTCCACACACAGTACATGGCATTTGTATCTGATATACAAATCCTTGTGTGTGTTTTATTTTCCTAATCAAATTAGGATATCATAATTATGATTGGAACCCACAAGTTCTCATAATCATAATTTGGCCTATCAATTATAATTATTTATAATTTGAACATAGAAACTTCTTCTTCTCACATTTAACTATTTTGTTATCAAATAACATTTCAAGTTCTTAATCCTATATTATGTGTGACCCATTAGGTTTCCTAGCCTATTGATAGTGAAATATGAATTAATCTAAACATCTTTAAGGTTTAAAATCCTTAATAATTAGAATTAACTTATTAATTCTAATTAGGATTGATTTATTAATTCCTTAATTTATAAATCCATATTCAGTAGATCATGAGTGACATCTATCAATACATTATGACTGTAACATTCTACAATCTAGGCCCAACAGGGCCGGGGATGTCGCCCCATCCAAAGGACAAGGGGTCTTCATAACTAGGTCACACAACAAAAATAAAACAATACTTTGAAAATTAAAACTTGTTACAACCCAAAAATTCAAGAACAAATCCAAAATAAATTGTTCACTCTCATCTCTCAAAACATTACATAAAATAAATAACACAACATCTTTCAAGTAGGCAACAACTAGCTACTCATCCCCAGAGCAGGATCGACCTAAAATCATGGTAAAAAGGGTGATGAGATAAAAATCTCAGTAAGCCCGTGTGTGCTTTGAGTGTTCAAGTAAAACAGTTCATGTATACAAGATGTAAGAACTTCATAAGAAAAAGTACTGGCAAGCATTAAACAATATTAAAAATAAAGAGTGGCATTTTGCTTTTCCAACCATACACGTGCACAATAAAATCAACCACTTAAAAGGGCGGCCATGGGTTACCACACGTTGGGCCCCATAACTATACAACGATCAGAATGCCACACTTTGTGCAGACTAACAAAAAAGTAGGTGTACGGCCTACCGGGTAAGATACTCCTCCTTCTCTACACCCAAACAGAACAGGTTGTCCACTTCGGCAACACACAGTCCACATGACTGAAACTTGCTAGCTCGGACCGGCATGACTAAGTAGTGCTGTCACTTCTCCAAGTTGAGTTCATCTTCTGGAGGTGGCCTCCTGCCAGAAGACTCACTCTTGCTCTTTAAAACTAGTATTACTAGCCTACCCTTATTGCGTCTTCAACGTTGATTTTCCCACTTCGGAGAAAACTAATGAAACACAGCTTTACTTGAAAATGACAATTAAGGTTTTCTAAAGTCTATGCCAAAATTGGATTTAGAAAGAGTTTAGTGTTTGAGAAAAACTGCTTATTGGTTTTCAAATAATTTGTGTGATTGAAATAAGAAAGAGAATAGTCCTCAATTGCCTTTACAAAATGAGTGTTCACACACTTCACATTTGGCTTGCCATAGAGACCTTTTTACATCAAATAGGTTTTATGCAGGAACTTACCTGATCCTTTGCTTGAGCTAATTCAAAGATCCTTAAAAGCTGACCTAACCCCGCCTGGGGTAAACACAAGCCATAATTAGACTCAAGCTAAACTTGCTTCCATAAATAATCCTAGTTCGACTTACTACAATCATGACCCAAATGACCCAAACTTTCAGGGTAAATCATAAAAAAGATTTTATAAAATAAACCTAGCTTGATAATAAAATAACTAAGGATTGTGAAATAATTACTAATAAGTTGTAGGTATAAATCTTTGTTATTAATAAATAAACTAGGGTTTATTTGATGAAGGGTCCTAAGTGCTAGATGATATTATTAAAATAATAAATTATTACTATTCTCTTAATTAATAATTAATAGTTAGAAAATATAAAATTAATAACAAGTAAAGTTTAATATACTTTGAGTAAAAGATAATATATAAATTTTATTAGTATTTATGAATATATGACTTATAAGATTAATATTTTACCTATTATGATTATTTATATAAAAGGCTTTATTTAATAATATTATTATATTTAATATTTATATATTGCATTTTTAATAAAAGACATCATGCATTTGGCTAAAATATCATTATTTCATATATCAATCCAATTCCAAATCTTCCTAGGGTTTTCGAAATCATTAGAAGAAAATATAGCATTAATTTTTATTAATGTAATAAATTTAGCTAACTTAATTAGTTTAGGATCAATAAGGTCATGATCATAATTCTCCTATTGCTAACCATAGTCGTGAACATAAACTCTAACACCAATCAACAAACCATTCAATTCATGAATAAAAACATAGATCTATATCTACCATCACATGATCCAAACTTTGCTAAACATAATCATATTCATGGCTTCAACAAGAATAGAAGAATATAAAACCTTATTCACTAAAGGTGACATAATATCTATCATGCTTAATCACTCATACTAAGTCACGACATGAAGAGCATGCAACAAACCCCAAAACATCATAAAACTCAACCAAGACAAATCATCCTCATACTTCAATCCCAACTCCATCATATAAACACATACTTAATCTCCAATCATATTCCATCCTTTTCCAACAACATCCAAAAGACATGATTTTAGAATTAAGGAGAGGGTTAAAGAGACATACTCGATTGATGACTACCTTGATGAAGTCTCAAGAAAGTCTACACGCTTGGAAGGCTTGATCCAACCAAGAAGGAAGAAGAGAAAATGGACATGGTTGAAACAACCATTTCGGCTGAAAGAGAGAGAGAGAGAGAGAGAGAGAAGAAGAAGAAGAAGAAGAAGAAGAAGAAGAAAGAGAGTATTAGTATATTTCAATATACATCGAAGAGGAAAGAAGATGAACACAATAGTTCATGATTACCTTGAGAGAGTTCTTGAGCCTTCAAGAAAATTCTAGTTTTTTATCCAAAAGTAGAATCTTGGTTTCAGCATTTGATGTTATAAATTACAGAAATGGATTCTAGAGGATGAGTAGATGTGATCTGGAGTTTTTGGGAGAGATTAGAGGTGTTTAGAGTGGTCTTAAGCTTGGAGAATGGTGGTGTGTTCTTGGTGTTCTTTAGAGAAATGGAAAGAATTAAGGAGAGGCTGGACAAAATCTATTGAGTGGTGTTGGCCGAATGGATTGGAAAATCCTTGTGATTGAATTTTTAGATTAGGGAAAAGAAGGAAAGATGGTTATTTGAAATTCAAAAGAAGTAATTTAGGGAGTGGATTAAGGTAGAAAATATAGTAAGAATAGCTTGGTTGATGGAAGTCCTTGGAGCTGCTATGGCCGGCTGGAATTAGCTGAGTTTTTGCTGAGGTGAATAAGGTTGAAGAAGCTATAGGGTGGCCAAAATTCTGTGTGTTATGGTGGAGGAAATTTCTGGTTGGTTAAGGCTTAAACCATGGAAGTTTCATGGAGTAATTTGCTAAATTTTTGAATTCCAATTGAAGGCTTGATTGTAGTGATTGAAGGAGTGGCCATGGAGCTCTTTCATGCAGATCAATCAATGGAGGAGGGTGGTGGAGTTCAGTTCATGGCTGACTAAGGTTGTTTGCATAGAAAGTTGGAGTGGTTTTTCGAACAAGGTTGAAACGGAAATAAGGCTGGAATTTTTAGTTGTTCATTCAAGAGGTTTGCTAGAATTTTTGTGCAGATTTTCTGCAATGTTCCAGCCGACTTGTAGAAGGTTTGAAGGGGTATTGGAGGGTACTGTAAGACTGGTTTCTAGCCTTCTTTATGGAGGAAAGGCAGAGGTGAAATACTAGTTTGAAGGCTAGAAGGAACAACTTGGTTTTTGGCCTGCTAAGCTACGAAACTTGTCTAGAAATTTTCTTAGTTTGCACAGCTTTTGTGCAGTCCGATTTTTGGCCAAAGATTTTATCCTTCAAGCTGAACAATTTTGCTATTTTTCTGGCAGCATTTGAGTGAGAAAAATGGCTGAAGTTTTTGAAAGTTGAGCTGACCAAGAAGCTGGAAAATTTTCCAGATTGCTACATGAAGAAGATGAATACTTATAGGGTGGAGTTTGAAGGATCAACCATGGAGATTAATTCTCTTGGGAACCTTCCTTAACTTCTTCACCATTTTAAGTCAAAATTCCATCCTCCAAGAGGCATTTTCGAAACTCTAAAATCACATAACCTTGCTGGAATTTTCCGAAAATAAAAATGGCTTGGATAAATTGAGCAACTTAATTGATAAAGAATTAAGGTAAGTTAGAGAGCAAAAAAGGCATGAATCCCTTAAGAATTTTTGTAGGACACAAGAGTAGGATTAAGACATTCCCTTCAAGCCTCCCTTAGGACAACACTCCTACTTCTACTCATGGCATGCATGGGCCAAAAATATCCTACCCTATAAAAATAAAATTTAATCATGATAAACTTAATTGGTGGAATTTGAACCTAAGACCTTAAAGATTAATTGCAAAGCTCTAACCACTAAATGACAACAACTCTTGTTCTTATTTTCTCTCTCAAATATTTTTCCTATTTAATCCTCAAGCTATCTCCCTATTTTCACTTCAAGTAAAATTACTATTTTGCCCTTCCTACTCAATAAGCACAATTGAGCCTTTTAGACTATAAATCACGAATCCTAAGCATATAAAATCATTTAAAAACATATTTATGCATGCAAGAAAATATGATATGTATCCCGACCCCCTTACTCTAGGGTTGGTTTTAGATGGGGTTTCACAATGACCACCCAAAAGTCCAAAAAGCGAAGTGGCTTGATATGAACCTTTTAATAGCAAACAACAATGCAGCAAACTCCTTTCACCATATAATATCTCATTCAGTTTAGAGGCCAACTCCCTCCAGAATATTAATTAATTCTGGCCCGAATATTATAGTTCTTGTTCTTGGAATCCATTACTCACCATGTATATCACTTAGAACTATTTCCAATACACAGTCACTTTGGCCAAGGACTTCTCGAGTAGTGATTCCTACAAGTGGCCGTGCGACATTTGCCCCTATTATTAGGAGTGGTGAATCCTTTATTCACCCTCTTAACTACTTTCGCTACTTCACATTGCACCCAGTGTCTATCTTATAGGTGGTCCTCGATCTGACTCCAAAGATTAGAATAAAAGTATAATGCTTAGCAAATAAAATACCTTGGAGATCGCAAGTCTAAGTATACTTGCACGTTTGCTATAATGAGATTCTATCACTGGTACTAAATAGTTATCCATGTGATTATCTCATAGGTAGGTCATCCAATGTACTTGTTCCAGTAATAAGCATTCACGTGTTAACTTTAAGTATTACAACACTCAAAGATGTGAGACCACCACCTAGTAAAATCTGGAAGTATAATACGTGTTAATCTTGACGCATTAATGATATCCTATCTCATTAATACTATAACAAGGGATGATTGAAGTACGAACACTATTTAGTATAATAGCAATCTCACACCATAATCTCTATCACGATTTTCTTAACACAGTGTCGCACTTGAGACTTTATCTAACAGTTATATATTCACTCAAAGTATAAATAAAACAAATTGAAAGATAAAGAATGCCTTGTATGATTAAATAAATATATAATATACAAAATATATGTGATTGCCTCTAGAGCATAACACTAACAAACTCTCACATGTACTAGAGCCAATCATTCATCTATCTAATACCGAATGACTCGATATGTTTATCATGTTTCTTTTGGGATAGTGCTTTAGTAGGTGGGTCAACTATGTTCTCATCAATGGAAACTCTCTCTATCTTTACATCTTGTCTATCTATCATTTCCCTAATCAAATGAAAACATCTGAGTACATGCTTAGACTGCTGGTGAGTCCTTGGCTTATTTGCTTATGCAATAGCTCTATTGTTATCACAATATAGAGATATTGGTTCAGCAATGCTAGGAGCCACTTCAAACTCTATCACGAACTACTTGATCCAAATTCCTTCCTTAGCTGCTTCAGAAGCGACTGCTCCATTGTTGTCACAATATAGAGATATTGGTTCAGTAATGCTAGGAACCACTCCAAGCTACATCATGATCTGCTTGGTCTAAATTGCTTCATTAGCTACTTTAGAAGTGGCTATGTACTCGCCTTCAATCGTTGAGTCGGCAATAGTTTCTTGTTTAGAACTTTTCCAACTTCTTGTCTCTTTACACAATGTAAATACATAACCAGGTTGTGATTTGAATTCATCTTTATCAAATTAAAAATTGGTATCAATATATACCCATATATTTTCAAATCACCTCCCCCATATACCAAGAATACATCCTTAGTCCTTCGCAAGTACTTAAGAATATTCTTCACAGCTGCTAAATAACCTTCACCAAGGTCAGATTGGTATCTACTTATCAAACTGAGAGCACATGATATATTGGGCCTAGTACATATCATAGCATACATAATGGATTAAATTACTGAGGCATAGAGAATCCTACTCATGTGATCCCTTTTCACTTGTATCTTTGGAAACATTGACTTTAAAATGCTTACCTTAGTGACATGGGTAAGAATTCTTTTTTGGAGTGATCTATGTTTAACCTCTATAGCACTTCGTCTATGTATGTAGACTATGAAAGACCTAACAACCTTTTTAGTCTATCTCTAAAGAACCGTATTCCATGAATAAAGGTTACATTTCCAAGGACTTTCATGGAGAATTTCTTGGATAATCAAACTTTTACCAATTAAAGGACAGGTACATCATTTCCTATAACCAATATATCATCTACATAAAGCAATAAGAAAATGATTGCACTCTCACCAACCTTCTTGTATACACAAGGTTCATCATTGTTTTGAATAAAACTAAGCTCTTCGATTGTTTCATGAAAATGGATGTTCTAACTCCTAGAAGCTTCCTTAAATTTATAAATGGACCTTTGCAGCTTGCACACTTTTGTACTGTCATGGGATGTGAAACCCTTAGGTTGTGTCATATACACTTCTTCACTCAGGTTTCTATTTAGGAAAGATATTTTCACATCCATTTGCCAAACCTCATAGTCATAATGAGTGGCAAGTGCTAGGAGTATTCTTATTGATTTCAATATAGCAACTAGTGAGAAGGTTTCATCATAGTCAAACCATGCTGTTGTCGATAACCCTTAGCAACTAGTAGTGCTTTATTGGTAACTACATTACCATCTATGTTATTTTTCTTCTTGAAAACCTACT
Organism: Voacanga thouarsii; assembly: GCA_026120185.1. NCBI lineage: Eukaryota > Viridiplantae > Streptophyta > Magnoliopsida > Gentianales > Apocynaceae > Voacanga > Voacanga thouarsii. The sequence continues at coordinate 7,968 of JANUWF010000802.1, read as the reverse complement.
TGCACCCAATAGGTTTGATTTCTCTGGGTAGATCAACCGCAGTCCATACTTGGTTGTCATATATGGAATCTATTTCTGACTTCATGGCTTCAAGCCATTTGTCAGATTCTGAACTATTCATAACATCCGTCTAAGTTGTAGGCTTATCTTTATCTATGAGTAATACATCATTGTAGTTACTTATGAGAAATCTATATCTCTCAAATACCACACGTATCCTACTCGACCTACGAGGTTCTTGTGTAGATGAAAGTTCATCTATTCTCTCAATAGATGTGGGATCAGATGATCAATCTGTGTTTGTTTGTCCTTCTTGAACTTTACTAAATTCAATTTTACTCCGATCGTCCCCTTTGAGCATGTGCTCATTCTCTAAGAACAAGGTATGCTTTGAAGTAAACATTTTATTTTTGCAAAAAAGGTAGAGGTAATATCCGAATGACTCTTTTAGATATCCAATAAATAAACACTAGTCAAACTTACTCTCAGGTTTGTCTAACTATGACCTTTTGACAAAGGCTGAACAACCCAATATTTTCAAGTGAGATACCTTTGGTCTCTTACCAAAGAATAACTCAAATAGTGTAGTGTCAACCATTTTTTATAGAAGTTCGTTTAGAATATAAATAGAAGTCTTTAGTGCATACCCTCAAAACAATTTTGGTAAGTCTGCAAAAGCCATCATGGTCCATACCATATCTAGAAGGGTTCGATTCCTTCTCTTAGATATGCTGTTATGTTTAAGTGTATATTGTGGAGTCCATTGAGATAATATCCCATTATTTTTAAGATAATTTTGAAACTCTTGGCTCAAGTATTCACCTCCTTCATCAGATCTTAGAGTTCTAATACTTTTCCTAAGTTATTTCTCTACTTCATTCCTAAAGTCTTTGAACTTGTTAAAGGCCTTATATTTGTATTTCATTAAATACAAATACCCATATTGTGAATAATCATCAATAAAGGTTATGAAATAGTGATTACCGCATCTAACTTATATAGACATTGGGCCACATACATCAGTATGTATGAGTTCTAATAATTCTTCGGCCTTTTCTCCTTTTAGAAAAATAGGAATTTTAGGCATTTTACTAAGTAAAAAAAGATTCATTCATCCCATATGATTCATAATCAAATGACTCAAAGTCACCAAGCTTGTGCAACTTAGAAACACGATTCTTATTTATGTGGCATAAATGATAATGCTATAAGTAAGATGAAGTTGAGTTATCAATCCTTGGTTTCTTATTATTTATATTGAGAATTGGATTATCCATGTCTATAACATATAAACTATTAACTATAGTTGCAGAACTATAATGGATATCATTAAATGAAAAAGAACAACATTTGTTCTTAAAAATTAAATGGAATCTATAGAAGTTTAAACAAATAATTGAGATAATGATTTACAATCAAAATGGTACATAATAACAGTTTTGAAGCTCTAAAACTATTCTAAATGGCAAGTGTAGGTCATAAGTCCCCACAGCAAATGCAGTAACCATTACTCCATTTGTAGCACGTAGGCCCACATCGCCCTTCACATGCCTCTACTCTTGTTTAATTCCTACAAGTTATTGCACAAATGAGATCCACATTCAGTATGTAATACCCATATCTCATTTCTAAAAGTAGTATTTATCTCAATCATAAACATATCAAGAGAGGAAGTAGAAGTGCTCATAAGCTTCTCTTTGTCCTTCTTATCCTTTATAGTCTCCAAGTAGGCTTTGCAATTGCATCTCTAATAGCCCATATTGCCACAGTGATGACTTGGGCCTTTGTCAGCTGCATTCTTCTTTTTTATGCCATCTTTTGGCTTAGTAGGAGCCTTCTTTTTCTGCTTAGGAATTTTCTTCTTAGAAGAAGAAGATTGTACCAACATAACTAAATTGGATTCCTTCTTCATGAAGGATTCCGTAGTCTTGAGAAGATTGATCAACTCGGGTATAGTAGACTAAATCTTGTCCATTTGGTAGTTAATCACAAATTGTGAAAAACTACTTGGTAAAGATTGCAGAATTAAGTCAATACTTAACTCATTGTCTATTACAAACCCAAAAGACCTAAGTTTCTCAATTAAATCCGACATCTTTAGCCCATGAGTAGCCATAGAAGTACCCTTAGCCATCTTAGAATAGAACAGTTGTTTTGAGATCTCAAACAGCTCTCGAAGATGTAAAATGATTGAGTAAGCATCTATATACTCATGTTGTTTTTGTAGTTCAATGGTCATTGACACTAATATCACATAGGATATTGTGTCACTGTCCTCTTTGTACTTATTGTGGATAGCATGCTTATTAGCATGCATATCTTGAGTTGGTGGTCATAGAATAGGAGCATCTGGTATGTAGAGCAACTTTTTTGACTTGAGAACAATTCTCAAGTTTCTATACCAATACAGAAAATTGGTCTCGGTAAGTTTGTTAGTTTCCAAAATGTTACATAAATTTAGGTTGGGTGACATGATGTAGATAACCTAGATTTAATGATAGAGAAATTAGCTAATTGTAAATACACATGTAATGCAAATAATTAGGTATTTAATTAAGTGCATAATTATTCTATTATTTTACTAAAACCAATAGCCCCCCACTATTGATTCGGGAAAGCCTATTAGAAGCTTTCCTAGTAGACTGATATCCAAATTCCTTAAGAATGACCTTGGGTTTGTCCAACAACCATCCTTAAGTTTAGGGGTTTGCACTATTCAGTTTCATCCAAATTTCCAAATTAAACTGAACCAAATTTAACAATTTAGTTTGGTTTTCAGTCTTTTCGGTTCGGTGCCATATTTTCTTGAATATTTCGGTTTGGCTTTCGATTCAATTGAGAAAAAAATCAGTAAAATGGAAATACAGTATATATTATTTATTTATTAAATAATTTAATAAAGAACTACTACCCCACCCCCGAAGCCCATCCATCTGCTGAACCCCACTACCACACCCCACTCCAAGACCTAAATGTGGCCACACAACACAAGACACAATTACACCAATTTCAGACATCACCATTGGAATTTGGAAGCCCTTACCTCTACACTCAGCCGTCGTATCCACTGTAGTCTTCGTCTTCCTTCTTTTCTCCTCCTCGACTCTCCTTCCCCATTACTTTACATGGTCTACAACCCATCACCATCCGTGACTCAGTCAACCCCATCTCCTCCTCATCGGCTTCACCATCTCCTCTATTTCATTGTTTCATCGCCATCTCTTATGTGTCGTGACCGAATGACCATAAGCTTCTGCCAACCCGTTTGGTGTTAATGACTCAATCAACTAACTCAACCCTTAGATCCTTCAATCCTCCTCTTCATCGGCTCCCCTATCTCCTCTATGTCATTGTTGCATGAGCCTAGCCATCTCCCCTGCGTCGTGACGTGACCGTAAGCCTCTACCAACGTGGGCGCCACCTTTTTATCATTTTGGAGGTAATATTTACTGCAGGCTCTGCAGCTTCATGAGCTTATTACCGTATTTACCTTTTTCTTGGATTCTTTTACATTTTCCCCTCATTTTTCTCACCATATAGTGCCACTGTAAATACATGTGAAGTTGGAATTAAAACTATAAATTTTTCTTCAATTTTAAAAGCTAGAAGCCATGTGAGTAAAGCTTTCACTTTAGGTGTGCATTTTTTCCTCCATCTCATATGATAGATTTGATGCTTTTTTCTATTTACATCTTTATAAGAGTCTAATAGATGATATGCTTGCAGGTAATATCATGAGAAATCATATGTGATTATCTTGATTCATGGTTAACTGGCTGGGACTTGAATTTGAACAATAGTTGGGACTTAAATGCAATAATTGAAGGGAAAATTTTGAGCTAATTTCTTGCATCAGGGATGTAGAATTAATCCTATCTGGCAATGGGAACATTAAGCACATGTAATGCTTCAACATTGCTATAGATTGATAAAGCCAGTCATTGAATTCATTTTTCAATGTGGAGGAACAAATTATTTTAACCTTTGATTTCAATTTAAGTATAACAAAAAATCTGTCATTTAGGAGATAAATATCTTAAATAACATATTTCAAAAATCATAATTGCTCCTAAATAACATATTTAAAAATAGCCTTTCTTGCACTTTCGAAACATATATTTTTATTTTTTTAAAAAAAAATTGTCAATATCAGTTAGATAATATAAACTTTATTGCACAATCAAAATCTGAGTTTATAATTAGGATTGGTTTCTTAGTCATATATCTTTTAGTGTATTCTCTAATATACTGATTATTACACCTATAATATTATTCTACATGAAACAATATATTGGATTAAAGAAATTTAATAGATATCATTGATGTTACAAACAATGTATTAAAACATCTTGAGTCTGATTTACTTACTAAATTAGTACTTTATTTGCATATTTTATTATAATATTTATATATTTTACTTAAATATTTCAATTGACCTTACTTGTTTGAAAAATGACATGTAAATGGGAATCTATTCTTTCTCCTAAATCTCATATCATATTCTCCTTTACTTCTATATATAGATGGATTTCATACATGCTATCATATATGTCCCAAGTGAAGATTAGTTCTACAATTTGCATTACTTTGTTTCTCTAAACCAAAGCACTCTCTGCAATGCCTTCACTTAGCAACTACTTTGTGGCAATTCTTCTTATTTCATCACTTGTTTGCTTCACCAAAGCACAACTCTCATCCAACTTCTTTGGTCCTAAGAATAAGCATATGTAATTGTTATTTAGCAACAATAGAATTCATTTACTTTTGTATTTTTAAATCTATTTTAATATAAAAAATCTGTTATTTAGGAGATAAATGTTCCGAACAATGCATAACCATTTATTTAAATTAGAAAACATTGGGAAAGGTAAGTCTCAACTTGGTAATTTGCAGAACAAGTTAATAAAAAGATACAAAATAATAATAAGCATTTATCATTATCAATTATCATTGTACCATCAACTTGAACATCTAGTTCATTAATTTAATCATTATAGTATTTGTGCAAGCCCATACTTTTAGATTCTAGTGTTCTTAGATATGAACAACGAGGAATTTGACAAAGACTTGTTAATTTGCCTAATTTGACAAGGACTAGTGTTCTTTATTTTATAGGATGTCAGATCAAGTAGACAGTACCCCGTAAACACAAGGAGCAATTCATACGATGACCTACTAAGTCATGAAGGATGTAACACTTTAAATAATAACCAACAACATTCCATGAAAAGAAAGGAATTGAAGCCTTGATCAATTGTATGGTCTCATTTTACCAAATATACAACTGAGGATGGAGGAAAAAAAAGCATGGTGTAATTATTGTGGTCTTTCTTATGCTGTTAATCCTTCTATAAATGGTACCACTTCACTAAAATAGCTACATGATGGGCTGTTTGAAAAACTGTTACAATAATGAACCTCATGAAACCCAACTAAAACAACAACTACACTCTCACTCATTTGCACATAGTGGCAAAGGCGATTCAATTGTTACTTGGAGGTTTAATCAAAATGATACTAGAAAGACATGTGCATATATGATTATTGTGGATGAGCAACCACTTTCATTTATTGAAAAACAAGGATTTAGACATTTCATGTCTGTTGCTTGCCCATCTTTCCAAATTCTTTCCAAAACTACCATTACAAGGGATTATTATGATATATATTTGGAAGATAAAACAAAATTGAAGAGTTTCTTGAGAAATTCATCTAAGAGAATTTGTATTACCACTGACTTATGGACTTTTGAACAACAAATTAATTACATGTGTCTCATTGCTCATTTCATAGATGATGATTGGGTATTGCATAAAAGGATTCTAATTTTTTGTCTAATTAGATAATCATAAAGGTGAAGTAATTGGAAAAGGGGTGGGAAAATGCTTGTTTGATTGGGGGATTGAAAATGTTTTTTCAATTACTAGTGATAATGTGAGCTCTAATGATATTGTAGTTAGTTATTTGAAAAAATAATTCTCTAATTAAAGTACCAATTTGCTTGGGGGTAAGTATCTTCATATAAAGAGTATAGCACACATAATACATCTTGTTATGAGTGATGGTTTGAAAGAGATTTCTCATTCTATTAGTCGTGTTCAAGTAACTATTAGATATATAAGGCAATCACCCAGTAGGTTGAAAATGTTTAAGGAGTGTGTTGAAATGGAAAAGATAGAAAGCAAAATGTTATTATGTTTGGATGTTCCCGCTAGATGGAACTCGACTTCTTTGATGTTAGATACATCTTTGAGTCTTGCAAAAGCTTTTGAAAGATTTGAAGATTTAGATCCACATTTTAAATTTGACATACTGGTTCATTCTAGTGGAGTACCTAGTGAGGAAGATTGGGGTAATATTTTACATTTTGTGAAGTTTTTGGGTCACTTTTATGAACTTACATTGTGGATTTTTGGTTCATTATATACAACTTCAAATCAAGTGCTTTATGAACTTAGTCATGTAGTTAAATTATTAAATACATGGGAATTCAGTGATGATGGTGAGTTGATTGAAATGGCAAAGAGAATGAGAAATAAATACAATAAGCATTGGGGGAATTGTGAAAAAATAAATTTCATTACGTTTTACGCAGTTATTCTTGATTCCCGATTTAAATTGCATTATGTTGGATGGATGATTCAAACGATGTATCCAGACAATATTAATTTTGTGGATAAGGTGAAAGAAGGAATTTATAAGCTATTTGAGGAATACAAGAGGTTGAATGGTTCTGAAGTAGGTTATAGCTCACTAAGTAGATCTTCTAGTTCAATTTCAAGTTACCATTCACAAGTTTCAGTTAAGTCGTCAATAAAAAGGCAAAATTTAGAAGTAGACACTAGGCATGAGTATGATATATTTCTTAATGAGGGTGGAGAGGTTGATACAATAAATGAATTGGATAAGTTTCTTGATGAAGATGAATTTGATATCCTGAAGTGGTGGAAGCTTAATGCTCCAAGATTTCCTATAGTTGCTCAAATGGCTCGTAATATATTGACTGCTCCAATTTCTACAGTTGCTTCTGTGTTAGCTTTTAGCATGGGAGGTCATGTTCTTGACACATTTAGAAGTTTTTTTACTCCAAGAATGGTGCAATGTCTTATGTATGCCAAAGATTGGTTGCGCACTGAAGCAAAACCTGTTAATATTGAAGAAGACATTGATATTCAAGAAAAAATGGATAGTGGTAATCTATTTTTCATGTTTTATTTTAGTTTTTTATGCTTGTAAAAATATATTTATTTATATCTTAATTTGATTTCTAACTTTTTCTTTAATTTTATTTAGTAGAATTTGCAAAAAGTGGTCATGAATCAACCATTCTTAATCTTTGAAGAAAATTTAAGCCATTGAGAATTCAAGTAGGCTATTTTTCTTTAAAGTTAAGCTTAAATATCAAACTTTTAGAAAAATTTATCTCCTAGGAACTTCAATTATGCTATAAATATGTGATCTGAAATTTTGAATGTTTTAATTTATTCTTTCCATTTTGTAGGGTTAAATTGTTAGTCTGGTACCTCATAGGTAGACAAAATGGTACATCTTCTCAAACTCATATTTTTACCAATTTTCTTACGATGATCAAAAAGAAAAATACATGTGAAGAAATGCAAATTGTTGTGATCTGATATGGTATGGTATGAAAGAGTTTACTTGTATATAATTTGTTTTCATTGGCTCAAGTAGTACCTAGTTTTCTATTTTGATGTTGCTCTGTTTGGTGGTGATTGTTATAATGCAAACATCCAAGCAGTACCTTGTTTTGTTGTTGCTCTGTTTGGTTAAAAGTAGTACATGATGTACATACTATTGCTATTCTATTGGACATGGGTTATGTAACACCTCACTACCTATGCCCGCCAGGGCCGGAGATGTCGCCCCGTCCAAAGGACAATGGGTCTTTATAACTAGATCCCACAATCAAAATAGCAGAATAAAAATAATACTTTAACTTAAAATTTA
>JANUWF010000801.1:0-39646 GCA_026120185.1 Voacanga thouarsii | reverse complement strand
TCATACTTTGCCCTAGGTTAGGAAGGTAGTTCACTATGGAAGCATCAACAGTCCCTGAGACATCATCAAGAGGAGAAACTATTCTAGTGGTTCCATCGGCTTCTTCATGGCCAAATAAACTAAAAACATGCAGACGTATAAAAAAAATTAATTCTTTGGCTACATGGTTTCTACATTTTCTTATTTTTTTACCTTCTGTTTTCTAGCACACATGGCTTTTGTATGATTTCATAGCTTTAGTTTAGATGGTCAATAAGGGATTCACCACTCCTAATAGTAAGAGAGAAAATCTCAAGGCCACTTGTAGGAATCATTACTCAAGAAGTCCTTAACTAAGGTGACTATGTGTTGGAAATAGTTCCAACTAATACACATTGAGTAATAAATTCTGAGAAAAAGTACTAAAATATTTGGGCCATAATTAATTAATAATTTGGAGAGAGTTGGCACTAATTCCATACTCTAAACCGAATGAGATATTATATGGTGAAAGGATTTTATTGTACTAACCAATGTATTCAGAACTGGACCGGTCATCGAGCCAGAAAATTTACTGGTTCACGGTTTAATAGCCCAATCATAATTAGATCGTAATTGAAATGAAATTGAACTGATAATATTATAATTTAAAATTAAAAATATAATTATTTTAAAAAATAAAATTGATAAAAAAAAAAATATAGTGTTATTTATGTCCATAAAGACATAATCATTCAAACACATAATTAAAAGTAGTCATTCTTAATTTATAACTAAAAATCTAACACACAATAAAATTAAATGTAGTCATTCTTAATTTATTACAAACACACAATGATATGCTTCTTTCAACTATCATGTGAATTGTTAACTATACTTCCCTAGTTTTGACTTCATAATGATATGCTTCTTTCAACTGTCCACAATAAAGAATATGGCATAGCACAAAGTAGAGATCATTAAGAGAGAAAGTGTTCCAAGAAATATAAAACTGATTTTTCCCACCTAAATTTATAGAAGTCATTTCATTATTGGCAGCAAATATTATGTAGTTTGGCAATCCCCAACTACAACACACAAATATGAAATGAATAATACTCTTCCTCATAGGTTCCATGAACCACAATCACATATGGAGTTTGCAGTGAAATTTGCCATTACATTCCCTTAGCAACTTCACTTTGAACTAATGAAAATCACCACAAGAGCAAGAACATTCCCCTCCCCCCTCCCTGCTCCCCCACACCCCACAATCAAACATTCCCAACCCCCAAAGCCAGAAAAAACAAAGGGTGAGAAAAAGCAATCTTTAACTCAAAATTAGATACCAATTCCAAAGAATTGTTTTAGAACACTTGAAACTGTACTTGCAATAAAGGAGAAACAATATAATGTGTCACTTGGCTCTTGAAGTTGAACTACAGTAAACATGGTATTCAATGATCATTGTCTTGCAACTATAGCATGACAAAAATAGTTGTAATACAATTGACAACAAAAAGGCAGATGCAATCAGGAATTAGGGACAAAAAGTGCATCCCATATTGTATCCATGCCCAAAGATGGCATTCTAGTCGATGGAACTGTATCAACTTCTGCCAAGCCTTGATCTTGGCTCTTCTTGTTCTCAATCATATTCATCTCTGGCCCAACTTTGCTCTCCAAATCCAGTGACAAATATAACCCATTCACCACATACTAAGACAAATCACCGCATACCCACCCATTCACATATGTGCATTAATCATCACAAGATTCACTACAAAACAATTGACTAGACAAATAGAAATGTTGCTCCAAGACTTATCTAGACAAACAAGAACAGAAAGGCATAAACAAAATCTAAAAATGAAGCATTAAATGAAGCCGAAGGCATACCTCTTCAAGTCGGCAATTTTTATGGAATTGAATATGGTAATCGCGAGAAGTGAATGAGGGAAAATCGTCGATCTAAAAAGCGAACGCTGGTGAATTGGCAATGCCGCAATGGACAAAAGCCACTTAGGGATTTTGATTGTTCATCGGTGGGTGCAAGCCGCTGGAAAGTGGAGGAAGAAATAATGAAATTGGATTTGGGGGGTGTTGACTAATTAGGTGTTTTCATTTTTTTTATATTTTTTTTCTCACAAAAGGCTCAAAATTTATTGAATTCTAAAATTTGGCTCGAAATTTTATTGAATTATAAAATCTACCCTCTCAAGTTTTTTTAATGAACAGACCGCGAAGCTCACAGTTAAACCGGTCGGTTCACGGTCTAATCGTTTGGACCGGTCAGTCCAATACGGTTCACACTATCCAACGTGGTTTTTTAAGTAGCCAATTTAAACTAGCGAACTAGACCGTTTAAGGGACCAGTTCATAGTCCGACCGATTGGACTGGCCGGTCCGGTCCAGTCCCAAAAACCTTGGTACTGACATTTCGCTATGGAAAGGTTCATGTCAGGTCACTTGACTTTTTTGACTTTTGGATGGTCATGATGCATTGCAAGATGTCACTCATGATATGCTAACTGGAAATTTATTAATTAGAGAATTAATAAATTTAATCCTAATTAGAATTCATAAATTAATTCTAATTATTAAAGGATTATTAATTCTATTATGATAGAATTAATTTATATTAGCTACCAATTAACTAGAAAACCTAATATGTCATACACAATAGAGGAATTAGTATTTGATAATATTATGAGATTAATTTGTGAAAAGAAATAATAATTACTAGATAATTATTAAAGTATTGTAATTAGTTGGGGTGTAATTGCAATTATTAAGTTCTTTTTAGATGAATTATAAATATGTTATAATTTGATGGGCCTAATTGCGATTATTGAAACTCCAAGCCCATATAGTGGAAAATGAAAAAACTTTACGATTTTGTTCCCTAAAAGGTTCGGGAAAAAGAAATTATATTGTTTGTGGTTTTGTATGTGAGGACAAGGAAACGAAGGCTTTATGCCTTATTACTTCCAAGAAGGTTTTAGGAAGTTTAGAAGCAGTGGTTTTTCTTGATAAAATCAAAAACCCCACTTCGTTCTTTGGTTGGTTTTTTTTTTTTTTTTCTCACGAGTCGTTTTCCCTTTTTCCCTTTACAGAAATTATAGGAATATTTCTTCTCGTGTTTTCTTCTAGAACAAAATCCCTAATGCCACTAAATCATACCTACTAGCATCAGTTTCTTTTGTTGAATATAATTTCTTGTGCGGATTATTGTTATAGAATTCCTATTCTTAGAAGTTGGTGACTCAATTGGATCGACTTTTGAAGGAGATTCGCGCGGAAGAAAATTTTTAAAAACTACGTTTTCGAGGTAACTAATTTTTCTTTTTTTCCTTAATCCGTTTAATTACATACAAGTGATCATTTGCATAAATTTCGTTTTAATTTTCTGCTGCGTATAAACTGGTCTGCATGATCAAAATCTAACACTAACAGCCAAGGATTAGACAATATGGACGAGATATATATTCATGAGATCAGACCAAAGAAGACCCGACCGAGTAGCATACAGCAGAAATAATAGTACAGTACACGGTCCGGCCATTTTTCAGTTGAACACTAATATGAAGAAATTAGTCTGAGTCTTGAAGAATCCCTACATCGACAAAATCGCTCTAGAAAATCCAAATTTTGCCAGATAGATTTTCAAAATATTTCTGATGTTTAAGAAGATGAACATATGAACGGATCACACTACAATCAACAAAAGGCTCAAGTCTAGCCAGGAAAGGAAGCTCATATTTATGAATAAGTTTCTGTAAACGTCTAGAGGCAAGAGCAGAAGCTATACCTCTAATATTCCAGATCAGAAGATTCATTTAAGCAGGAGGGGCAAAAAAGCGACGAGTGGCCCGAGCTCTTCAAAAAGGCTGGGCTCTAGCCTTTTTGCTCTCTGGATGCTGTTGCTATTTTCGTTTGCCTTTCTTGCGCTGAACCAAAATCCAAATTTTGAAGTCTTCATGCAATGATTTAGCATCCGAATTAGAATGGATGTCACGTGTTTTGACCTCAGTGCGATCTAAGGCTATCTGATCATTCTCGGAGTAGGGGCCCTTCTGAAGTATATCATTGATATCCGATTCTGGCAAATACTACAAAAAATCAGGTTTGGTTCCTATGAATGTCGGATGCAAGAAAGAAAGGTCTGGTGCAACTGATGAAGGAGTCTGAATAAGTGCGGCTGTGGTGTTCTCCATTGGCGGCCACACAATAGGGAAGGGATTCAAGGGGTGTACTGGCCTTGGAGCATCCGCATCAGAAAGAAAAGACAGCGCTTTCTGTGAAGCAACAATGGGGACTAGCACTGGTGGGGATGAAAATGCACCGCCCCGGACGGAATTGGTCAAGTCACACGAGGAAGGTGGCACTTGCGTTGTAGAAGGGTTCTGCAATTCAGGCTCAGGGGAAGAAATAACAGCCACTACAAGTACAGGTAGTGACGGCTGTAAAACTGCTTCTTTAGGGTTTGGAGGAACCTTAGATTTTATGATCCAACATTCCACGGGTATTCAGAAATCGTTGAGGATTTCCTTTTGCGAGCAATATCCATGGGTTGGGTATCACCCTCAGACTTGTCGGAGTGTGCTGAGCATCCAGAAAGGTCAGGACCCAGGCGACGATAATGCCTACAATAGTGGGGGAGATTTTCATATTAGACGGGTTGAAAAAACCCCTCATCATCAATTCCAACCCATACGCATTTCGGTGCTGCTTTGGACAGATCCAGTTCAATACACACGTTCGCCATACTAGGTCGAGAGAGATTGGCACTGGCCTCATCAAGCTTAAGTGGCTTGCTAATAATGGATGCAATGGAGAACAAGGAAGACATAGTGCATAAATGTATGGGAAGATGCTCGAATCCCACCCAAACTGGGACCACCGAAGGATCCCAGGAAACTCTGAAGTCTAGTGTCCATTTCAAAACTTTCATGGGAAACCCTAGAAGATACTAGAGGCCTTTTAGCCACAAGAGAAGATAGTCCTCCTCCAGCAAATGCCTAATGAGAACGTACTTACTATCAAGTCATCCAATTTGCACGTCTCCTTTAAGTCCAATGGAGCGGAATTCCTTCCGAATAGCTTCCATTGATGGCTACCCTTGAAAGAAAGCGCCAACTAGGGCAAAGTTGACGGGAGCTGCCAATGCGGCAATTTCAGATTTAGAGAATATAACGGCAGGCTCACCCTTGTAAAAGCATGGAGTTTTGATTTCCAAGGGAGAAGGTGTAGTGAAAAGGGAGGAAAAGGATTTTCTTCCCCAACTAGGGTCAAGCACGGGAAAACTGCCTTTTAGAGACAAAAAAAAAATTGACGTTAGAGATGAAACGGAGACAAAAGGGGCATGGTCTCTAAAAGGAGCATCTCTAATTAGAAATGAACTGAAAATTGGTCTCTAAATTATAGAGATGAAAATAATTTGTCTCCAAATTATTAGTACATCTCTAAATTATCAGGTTAAATACCAAAGTCAACACTTCATTAGAGACAAAATTTTTATCTCAAATCCGTCAAGAATTTTACAGACAAATATGAACATTTTGCCTCTAACATAGAGATGGATTTTTTGTCACTATTTTGACTCAATTTTGAAATAAAATTTTTAGACCATCCACAATAATTTTAGTCTCTATTTAGAGACAAAAATTAGCGACCAATTTTATCCGTCTCTAATTACAGACGAATATAAAAAATGTTGTCTGTAACATAAAGACGAATTTTTGTCACTATTTTTTTACTCGATTTAGAGACAAATTTTTTAGACCAATCAAAATATTCTTTTGTCTCCATTTAGAAAAAAAAATTAGCGACCAATTTTATTTGTCTCTAATTAGAAGTGAACGTAAAAAATTTTGTCTCTAACATAGAGACGAATTTTTGTCACTATTTTTTTACTTGATTTGGAGACAAATTTTTTAGACCAATCACAATAATATTTTTGTCTCTATTTAGAAACAAAAATTGGAAACCAATTTATCCATAACTATATTGGAGACTATTTTTCGTCTCCACTCGGACTCTACTTTAATAGAATATTGATACAAAAATTAGAGACGAAAATATGCAATTATATTTTAGAGACAACAATAATAGTATATTCAACAATTGTAATATTATATTCACCATATGAATGCTAAACCAAAAAAAAAAAAAAAAATGCATAATAGTATTAAACATTTGGAAGGTCTAGATTGACAACATTAGCTACTCCACTGCCAAATACTTTGAAGAAGTCTTATGGGGCACAATCAGTGGGAATATCATCATCAATTTGAGATGAATTTTTGTCACTATTTTTCTACTCGATTTGGAGACAAATTTTTGAGATCAATCACAATAATATTTTTGTCTCTCTTTAGAAACAAAAATTGGAAACTAATTTGTCTGTATCTATATTGGAGACTAATTTTCATCTCCACTCTGACTCTACTTTGATAGAACATTGATACAAAAATTAGAGACAAAAATATGCGATTATATTTTAGAGACAAATATAATAGTATATTCAACAATTGTAATATTATATTCACCATGTGAATTCTAAACAAAAAAAAAATGCACAATAGTATTAAACATTTGGAAGGTCTAAATTGACAACATTAACTACTCCACTGCCAAATACTTTGAAGAAGTCTTGTGGGGCACACTCAACGGGAATATCATCATTAAACTCGTGTAAAGTCACAAACCCTTCTTCTAACGGGGTCAATCAAGACTTCATATGCTTCTTGGATAGTTTTGAAGTGGTTCTCAATTTCATCCTTCTTTGTTTGTTTTGCAACTTCAGTTTCCTCAGCAAGGAGAAGTGTAGTTTGCTTACCTTTAGTGCTGTATGAATATGATGATTGAGTGTATGCTTGCTCCTTCTGATTTGAAGCAGCACTTTTGTCATCTCTAATATCTTCTTCCTCAGTAAAACCAACAAGTCTTAGAGTAGTAGCATGGAAATCCTGCCGAGCAGCTTCCCTCTCCTTTCTTCTAGCAATTTGAAAAAGAATAGAGGAAATAATAATGCATGAAACAATTCAATTCCTGAGACAAATGTCATGAATCAAATACATGACTCCTCTCAACGCAAACTCTTGCAAAAATCAATAGAAAAGAAAAAGGAATTCAGAGGAATAGCAAAACATAGGGACTAAATTAAAAAATAGCAGAATATTGGTAATATACATATAAAGGAAAAAGTACAGAGAACAAAGAAATGTTATAAATTTAGTTGTTAATGCTGAAAAAAGAAAGGAATATTAGCTTATCATTGTTCCACCACCACATCAACATTCACAATCTAACCACTCCCATCCATATGTTAGTGTTCTCCCAACCTTAACACACATTAGGAAACTAAATTTATAAGAATTGAAAGGCAAACCAAATAGCAATGATTTATTCACTAACTTGACACAAATTTTGAGATGGAACATTGGTGGAGGATACTATAGAAGAAGAATGGAAAGAGCGAGAAAGAGAGAAAGAATTACCATATAGCTTCAGCATGGAGAAAATTGTGGCCACAAGAAAGAAAACCATAGAGAAATGAGAAGCTCAGCCATATAAAAGTAAACATCAAACCGAACACTCAGCTATCAAGCAATTGCAAAGCAAAGGGTGGAGTATATTTCATGCAGGGCAATACCCATATTCAATATCAAAAAACCCCGGATTTCTCCTAGTAAGGGAGCCAACTCATTATTACCAAACCTCTCTTCATCATAGAAGCAAGCACAGAACACTTTCCCACCAAAGAAGCGACCATCAAGATCAATAAGAGCTTTGGCTGCATGTTCTGCTTTCTCAAACTGAACGAAGATTCTGACTGGTTCATCCACAAGGAAATTTACTTATGTTATCTCAAATATCAAGACACGAGTCACCATTCCATATTTGTTGCATTCCTCCGCTATCTCCACTTCCATGAAATCATCAACCTTTCTAGGTTCGACCTTGAAAAGAAAAAACCAATCATATCGCTCATAATTTTTATTGGGCACTAATTTTCTTGTATAAAATGGCAGATTAGAGCAAAAATCACAAAATACAATGTCAAAAAAATCAATAGCAATGGTTCATTCAAGACAATGTAGCTAGTTTGCAGGCTTAGAATCTAGTACAGATAAGCATATAAACAATTAATAAGCAACAGTTGGTGTACTTCAATAGAACTGGAAAATAAAGCCACATTTATAGGTTTCTGAAGAAGGCTATTAGCTCATCTACTGTGCTAAACTAACTAGGCTAAGCTAGCATGAGCGGTGTAAACAAATGAAGTTGTGTTTAGCTCAGCACACCTATAAATAAAATAAGGAGTTCTGAGGCCAAAAATATATATATGGAGTTTTTTCCTCTTTGTAGTTGGAAGCCCATAAATTAATTATGCTAAGAAGTGTGAATGTCACATGATTTCCAATTACTAAAAGTGTTGTCATGGATTGTTTTAGTCTATTAAGAATTCTTAAAGCATTAAAAAAAGAAAAATACCTTGTTATGTGTGAAAAATACCCAAAAATTGTTTAGTTTTTAGGAAATCTATTTCATTATTAGTATTGGATAAGGAAACTACTACAAAAAAACTGTCTCATCCTACCTATTACATGCATGAGAGATTAGTAAATCAATTTATAATAGTTATTCCTGCCAATCTACAACTAATTTAAAATCTAAAGAGCCCTAAATATGAGAAGATCCGCAGAGAAAGAGAAGGAATCTATTGCAAAGCTACAAATCCCACGAAATTATAAAGAAAAGAGAAAATTTAAAAGAAGATAACAAGTCAAGTATCTGAATCTGTTGCAAAGCTGCAAATCCCATTCTCAATTAATCAAGAACTTGCTATGTGTAATTGGCAAATCTGAATTTTTAACTTACCCGAAAATTATAAATTCAGTCACCATCTTCATTGAAATCAGAACTCCATTTCGAATTGTAATCATATTCTTATTCTTCCTATTCACTTTCTTTTGAATCAAAATCAGCCTTTTGCTTCCCCCATAGCATCTAAGTCAAAATTAGCTTCTTCTTCTCTTACATCCACCACATAAACTAAAACATCACTTGGATCAGCCAAAATTATCTCCCCTATCTCAATTGGATTCTCCAATGGAACAACTTCATCCTCTTGGAAATCATTATCACTACTTGACATCTCAATTGTGGCCCTTGCCTTGATAGTGTAAGCCACCAACCAATCTACCCTTTCTTTCTTTTTGCTTGGATAAGGTACATATTATACTTGGATAGCTTGTTTTTCCAAAACAAAAAGATCATATTTTGGGCATCTTTTTCTCTTATTTAACTCAATGATCCCATAATTGGGGTTAGCTTTCCTTCCAACTATATTAGTTATATCATACTATTCATATTTGAAAAAATATGTGATTAGATGTGGCTGTCCAAAATATTGCAACTCCACAACTTCTTGAAGAATGCCATAAAAATCACCAAGCGAGTCTCCAAAATTGCTCCCCTTCACACACACACACACACACACACACACACACCAGTATTCATAGTTGACTTCCCAATAGAATGTTCTAAGGTGTGAAAGTTATACCCATTTACAAAAAACATTAGATAAGTTTTCACTTTTCTCAATAGGTCCCATGAAATACTTTTAATAATCTTATCCTGTGCACTATTCCTTAGATTATTCACCTACAGCAAAGACAAAATGGTTAGAACTAAGAATACAAATATATATGGTCATATATAAAGATATAATTACGTACCCATTTTTTAAACCAAACTATGAATTCTTTGTCAATCAAATGAGACTCTCCACCTTCATTAATCCCATAGCTTTGTGTCTCCCCAATAAATATACTACAATATACAAGTATTAATCGTTAGTTAATAAAATTTTTTAAAAGAGTACTCATAAAAAATAAATGTCATTAAAAGTGATAGTAGTATATTTGATAGGAATGATACTTACTCTAGATATGGTTGTACTTCATCACAATTCAACAAGGCATATAAAGTTGTAGCATTGCATTCTCGTTCCTCCAAAAATCGTTTAGTTGGATGCCCATTGGCAGGAGAGTTAAAAATTGAGAATTCTAAGGTACTCCCCATTTGACTACCATCATCATTCCATCTAGCTCTTCTAGACTTTGTCAAAACATCTTGTTGAAAATAATGACTGCAAAATATACAAACCTCCTACACAAGGTATGCCTGATATATTGAACTCTCCACCTTCGCTTTATTCCTCACTTTCTTTATCGAGTGGTAGAGAAATCTGCAAACAATGAAATATAAAAAATGGTTATTATACTAATAAAAAATGAATTTTGTATTTAATGTATGATAGATAAAAAAAATAATGAAATTACCTTTTAAATGGAAACATCCATCTATATTGTACTAGACCACCTATTTCAGCTTCATATGGTAGGTGAACAGGAAGATGCTCCATGGAATAAAAAAAATCAGGTGGAAATATTCTTTCTAAGTTGCATGGTATGGTAGGAATAGAGTTATCCATTGATTGAACCTCATAAACAACAACATTTTTGAAGTTAAATTCTTTGAAAAAAAAAATACTAAACTCTGTTAATTCTTTCTACATAGGTTCAGGGACCAAGTCTCGAAATGCAATATGAATGAGACGTTGCATAAAGACATAAGAATCGTGGCTCTTTATGTTTTGCAACTTAGTGGAGTTCTTATCAACAAATCTTGACAAACTCGATGCATATCCATCAGGAAAAGCCAAACTCTTCACCCTTTCAAACACGAGTTTCTTACCTTCTTTATCAAGACAATTACATACTTTTGGCTTTCTTGTCCCACCATCATCAATCTCCAATTCACGTCTCTGGAAATACTCCTTCAAATTTTTTCGTGCATTGATATTATCTTTTTTCTTCTCCTTAACATCCATCACAGTATTAAAAAAAGTATCAAAGTAATTTTTAGTGATATACATAATGTCTAAATTGTGAGAAAGTAAGAGATTTTGCCAATAAGGCAACTCCTAAAAAATGCTTTGTTTTGTCCAATTATGTGACTCAACAGACCATGGAATTTTATGCTTTTCCCCCTGCATCTTTCACTTTTGGCAAAGTCCTCATTTTTTGGCACAATTCTTAACCAACTAAACATGGAGGTGGTGGTGAAGTTTCAATCTTGTTTCTCATAAAGGCATTTCTGTTTTTTCAATATGCATGATTAGCTGGTAAGAATTGTCTATGGCAATCAAAGAAACTTATTTTTCGACCGTGTTCTAGGGTGAAACTCTTACTATTCTCAATGTAATATGGGCATGATAATTTTCCAGCTGTGCTCCAACCTGATAGCATCCCATATGCTGGAAAATCACTAATAGTCTCTATAACTGCAACCCTTAATTGGAAGTTCTGTTTCAATGACACATCATATGTTAAATCTCCTTCATTCCATAGTTGCTTCAATTTATTAATCAGGGGTTGCAAATAAATATCCAAGTTCTTCTTTGGATTGCAAGAACTTGGAATGATGCATGTTAAAAACAAATACTCTGTCCTCATACACATCCATGGAGGAAGATTATATGATGTTACAATCATAGGCCAACCAGAATACTGCTTTCCTAATTGTCCAAATAGTGCAAATCCATTAGTGCATAAGCCTAACCTAATATTTCATGGCTGAGCTCGGAAAGATGGATGGCTTGTATCAAATGCCTTCTATACCTCAGCATCTGAAGGGTGAATCATCTCACCTTCAACTTATTCATGTATCTTGTGCCATCTCATATGTTTAGCAATTGTTGGTAAAGCATATAAATGTTGTAGCCTCAGAGTGAGTGGGAGGTAATACATTGCAACATAAGGCGTATTCTTCTGCTTTCTAACTCCCACATTTTGATTTCCATCTAGGATGTTCACAAAACTTACAATGTTTCCAAAATCGAAACTTACCCAAATATAACTTACAACCATTAATGCAGTATTGTATCTTCTCATATGGTAAACCAAGACCTACAACCAATTTCTTAGCACTATAAAAAGTCTTCAGAACATGATTTTCAAATGATGTAGGAATATCAGCCATTAATTGGACCATTTGGTCAAAACATGCATGAGGAATATTATAATCAGATTTTATAGTTAACATGTGTGTTAGGACTTCTAGTTGTGTTAAATAATTCTTTCCACTATACAGTGGTTCAGAAGAAGCTCTAAGCAAATCATAGAACCTTTTTTTACTAGACATTTGGTTCTTCCTCCATAGGATCATCTTCATTGGCTATTAAAGACGGACCTACCATATCCATCACCATTTCCCAATGTCGATTCCTCTCATCAAATGCAGATTCATTCATAGGGCTTGTACTTGGTATTAGTATTAGGCAGTAGGTATTCTTCCCTATGAGATATCCAGTGATAATAGTTCGGTGTGAAACTATATTTGGAGATATGTGTCTTCACATTTTCCACAATATCATATTTACAATTTCGACACCTAAAACAAGGACATCTTAATCTTCTGTCTACTCTATATTCATCTTAAGTGCATGCAGAATAAAAGTTTCAACCCCCTTAATAAATTCAGGAACAAATGACTTTTGTCCATTTCCAAGACGATTATACATCCACTGCCTATCTTCCTGTATTTGTCGATGCTAAAAAAATATTAATTATGATCATAATAATGACTGACATAGTAATCTAAAGAAGATAAATCAATAACCAAAGTTTACAGTTTTCAAGTTCAATTTGAGTAAACTACTACAAAGCAAAATCTCAACAAAATTTTCTTAAAGCCATACTGAGTGAGGATGAAAAATTTATGTTAACACAACAAATATTTCGATGAATGTTCTAAAGAAAGAAGACTATAAAATTATAATGCACTATCAAGGGCAAAATAACCGACTCAATGCAAATCTAATATAAAAGCCCACTAACTCAGCTACTACAAATCAACTATCAGACCCCAAAATCAGATATTTGAACAAAGAAAATCATTTCTCAGTCATATTACTCAAATAAAAAGAAAGCATCCAATAAAAAAAAATTACCAAAGAGGAATCAATGCAAGAACTCAGCTATGGCTCGAACAACAACGACACGAACTCATCTACTGCTCAAACAACAATGACCCAAACTCAACTAGATTGGCCATTGAAATGTGACAATTGGAAGTGTGTTTTGAGTAGGTGCGAAGAATTTAAACTATAATTCCAACGGGTGTGAAGGACGTAAAGTAGGATTTAAGAAAAATGTAAATCTGAAGAGGACTAAGGAGAACTAAGGTTAAAGGATCTACAAAAATGGAAAGCTTATGGGGAGTAAAAAGAATGGTGGTTGAAGGATTACGGGGAAAATAGTTTTCTGGGCAGAAGGATTTGGGGAAAAAATGGATTTTGGGAAAACCAATGCCTTTTTTATCTCCTCTTCCTCCTACATCTATGAATGTATCAGATTTTAGAGATGTTAAAATTTTCAAATACGGCTAAAACCATTTTGTTAGAGTCTAAATTGAGACCCTCTCATTTAAAAATCAAACTTGTCTCTAATTTATTAAAAATTAAAATTTGATTATTTTGCAATTTTTATTTTTATTAAATTATTAATTATTTAACTAAATTTAAAATAAAAAATTTTCTCTAATTTTTTAAAATCAAAATTTGAAAATTTATTTTCTTTTTATTTTTATTAAATTATTAATGATTTAATTTAATTTAAAATCAAATTTCTTTATTATGTAATTTAATTAAAATTTAAAATTTAAAGTAATGCATAAATTTATATAGAACAAAAAAAATAGTCTTTCGTGACAAAAAAAAAAAAAAATTCCTAGCTAAAGGGGTCAATGGTGAGAAAAATACTTACATTGGAGACCAAATATTTCCTCGCCAAAGGGTTTGGTTTTCCTCTCCAATACAAAGATTTTTGTCACCAAAGGGCATTGGCGACAAAAACATGAGGAAATGTTTCCTCGCCAAAAGAGCTATTTGGCGAGACATTTCTTGCCAAAATAGCTCTTTGGCGAGGAAATGTCTCATTTTCTTGTAGCCACTATCTTTTTAACGACTATCTTTCAAGAATATGCTAAGAATGCCATCAATGTGGCATATTTCCAGACCACACCTTGACATATTTGCACTAGGACTTCTGTATTTGCAAGAAAATATGAAAAGAAAAGGCACAAAATTGTTTCCACAATTCAAATAATGCCTTCTGCAATACATGCCCACAAAAACTACCTTTTCATATAGTCATGATAAGAATGCCTTCTATAGTACATGTCAACAAAAAATACCATCTGTAGTACCTATGCTAAGAATGCCTTCTGCAACAAAGACTATAAAAAATAACTTCTATAGTGCATATGCTGAAAATGACTTCTGCACTACATCAACAAAAAATGAAGGCTTTTCATGCTAACAATTCAAAGAAATCCAAAGCCATAGTTCTATACAAAATGGTAGCCTATACATTTGGCTTCCAAAAGTCCTTCTCTACCTATCTATTCCCAACAGTAAGGTCTACAAAACACAAAACTCATGGCCTTCATCTTCCTTTACTCATCATTTTCAGACGTAACATTGACACCCATCCTAGTGCACAACTCAATGTACTGTGATTTTTAAATTTGCAACAATTCCACCATGCGTTGCTCTTGTTGATTCAACAAATCACAAAGCTACATATGAAAGTTTATAGTCTTGCTGCTGCTTATAAGCTAAATTTTATGACAAATCTGTGTATTTTAAATCCAAAGAGCTACAGTTAGCATATTTCATAAGTAATTTAGAAATTCATAAATCTGGAAAATACACAAGCCAAATTTTAAATACTTTCATAAGTTTACTACACTGCAATCAAAGTTTATAGTTTGCATCCCTTTTTCTAACAAACAAAGTCACTATTCAAACTCATATAAACAAAGTCACTGCAATCAAATTTTTTCACTCCTCATATCAAAGTCACTCTTCAAACTCACATAAATTTCCTCTAACTCCTTCCAATAATTTCAGAATCCCCAACTCCTTATTGCCAATACCACCACTGCCATAAAATCCTTTCAATCTCCATCAGCCTCAACTTCCACAACCGATTCATCATCAACAAAAAATACATACATATACAAATATAATGTACAATCAAAGAAGGTTCTCAAGGTTACCCAAATATGTTCAGCCTTCTTATCAACAAACGTTTTTTTCTTCTCTAAGTACTTTCCTGAAAAGTAGATCTCATAGCGATTTGGCTTTCTTTTCTGTTTTTCTGTGCCATATGAAATTTTAAATTATAAGAAAAGTTGTTTGAATTTAGACAAATATTCAAACATCAAATAGAACATAAATAACTTAAATTAAAATTACATAAAGACAAATACAAGATTTAGGATGTTCTTGGTTGTAGATCTTGAGCCACCATGGTGAGTAGAGGTCCAAGGCCTTCATGGTCATTTAATCGATTCGACTTGTTGACTTTGGACCGACGTTTGAAAGCTTCTGATGCCCAAAACTCTTTTTCCTTTGCATAGACATTGTCATTCATATAATTTGGCTTTTTCCCATCAGTTTTTTCCTTGTTCAAATTGTTTTTCAAGCTGGTACTTCCAATCATTTCAAAAGAGTTCCTACCTAATGCATATATGCTTGGATCCCATGTAAACCTCACCTAAAAAATGTGTATTAAAGCAACTATTTTAGCTTTGTAGTATAGTAGAATAATATAATCATAATATTTAAAGCATCCAAATGATATGCATGATGTTTATAGTTAAGCATATTGTAAGCAGGTTTGTAAGATACTTTCTGTCCAAAGCCATTATAATGGTACTGGCACCAATGCAAGGTACTCCAAGACTTTTTTTTTTTTTTTTGACAAATAACATTTATGAAGCCAACAAAAATCTAGAAATCACAAAAATAGAAGGGCCAAACCGATAAATGCTAATAAAAAAACCTTATTTAAAAAAATGAGAACCAAATGTCCATGTTAATACATATACAACAACATACATCTATTTCCAAGTTAATCCAGATTTAACTATATATAATTGTAAAATCTGAACAAACTATTAACTTACCTGAAAAATAGAGAACCAACTATCTCTTTTCGACAAAAGGAATTTGCTCCAATAAGGATAAAAATCATCATACTTTGACCACCATGCCTTAGTAACTTCTCTGGTTACATTATTGTCTTTACCTCTTTCATCATATGCAAGGGATCTACATTGATTTAATTCATTAACACAAGAAAACAACCAGTTCAATAGAAGATTTCACCAGTAAAATGAGCTGAAGAAGAGAAAGTTAAAAAAGAGATATAAGTTTTAACTTATATTCCATCCGGAGCAAAGAACAGTTTATTAAGTTCATGTATTTGTGAAGACCCTAACTCAATGCTTTGGCCATTGATAGGGGCTAAATGCATCACTAATTTTCTAATTATTTGAAGTTAATTTGAGATACTTTTGACGTAAAAATTAGGCATATTCCTTCCTATTTGACATTTTACTTGTGGAAAGTGTTTTTGATGAATTTGTGCAGGATTTAGTGGATTTTGAGCAAAAAGTAAAAAATTCCAAACTTAACTTGGTGCTAGGTCAAGCTAACATACCAGGCGCCAGGTCTGCTCTAGAAAATTAGAGCAAAAATAGAGCAAACATTGAGGAGAAAATTAGAATACACCTGGGGCCAGGTTGGTCGAAGTGACAAGGCACTAGGTCCATTCTGTTCAGATGCAGTTTTGTGCATGAATTTGGTATCTTTCAAAGCATTTTGGTATTTTTCGAATTCTACTTGAACAAGACTTCTCAAGCTACAAATTTTGGTGTTAAAAAAGCTTATAAATACAAGAAAATTATAAGACAATGGTGTGAATCTGAGGATCAAAGTTGCCAATCACTCACAAGAAATGAGATTCATCAAATCAAAGGGCATTCTTCAAGAAGGTTTTCAAGGAGAAGAAGAATGGCTTATCTATGAGTTCTTTCTTTTAACCGTTGCTTTCTTTTTCTAGAATAATGATATAATTAATGTTTTCATTGTAATTTTAAATTGTTTTTGGGATTCATAATTTCTTGAATTAATTTAGACTTTTGTTCATTAATTATTTGTCCTGGAATTTGATTACTTGTTTTTATTACAAAGTTAATTAATTGATTCTTTTTGTTAGCTTGCTTGAAAAAGGGGTTGATAATAACTTTAATTAATTAATTTTATATTTGTTATCTCTTAAGTTACCTAAAAATAGGATTAATTGTTAAGAACTTAGATAATCAAATATTAGTTGATGATTACTAGAATATGGATTCATTAACTAATTTCATGTTTTAAATCACCTAGAATATAGGGGTTTATGTGAGGATTGATTTTAATATATCTTTCAGATAAATTGTTTAAGATAAAATATGTTCACTAATTTAACTAAAAGATAGTGATTCCATGGATTGCAAATGAAGTGGGTCTATTTTAAATCCTTTATGAGACCAAGATAATAATTGATTGTGATATTTACTAAGTGATGAATTGTTATGTCTTCAAGATTAATTGTCTAAATTGCACACTCTTACATCCTTGACTTGTATATATATTTTTTGTTTTTTTTATTATTTATCACTTTATTAGGTCGTTAAACAATGAATGAAAAGTTAGTGTGTATTTGTTTCCTTGAGGATCGATACTCGTTAATTCCTTATACTATGCTTGCAATAAGTATACTTGCTCATTTGTGTAATTTGGAATTAATGTTTTAATTAAAACTTAGCTAGGGATGGATTTAAATTTAATAATTTTTATACACCCAAAATTTATTTATCAAGTTTTTGGCGTCGTTGCCAGGGACAATATCATAAAAGTTTGGATTTTATTGATTTAACCATATTTATATGTATATATGTCTATATGTAAATATGTATATATGTTCCTTGTATATATAGGTGCCATATTTTTGTTGTTTGTATAATTGTAATTTAATTCCCTAATTTCGTTGTATGTTGTAATTTGACTACCCAATTCATGAGTGTATTGTGATTGATTAACTTGTAAATTCTATAATCTTACTATATTCTTTTCTCTATATATCTCATGAGTGTATAGTGTATGACCCAACGATCTAAAGATGATATAGTAGACCTTCATCCTGAGATCGAGAGGACCTTAATGAAGATTTGAATGATGGTTAGACAAAGGGTAAGAGACGATATGTAAGTTAACCAGGCAAACAATGGCGGTAATGGTGGCAATAACAGGGGGATTATGGATGATTTTGTTAAGCCCGCAATCTCAAGTACAAGCTCTAGCATTACGAGACCTAGGATCGAGGCTAATAACTTTGACATTAAGCTAAACATTATTCAGATAATTCAAAACATGGTGAAATTTGATGGGCTACCTGAGAAGGCTCCCAATGCCCACCTTGTGAGTTTCTTAGAAATCTATGACATGTTTAAAATGAATAGGGTTTCTGAAGTTTATCAAACTAAGACTTTTTCCTTTTTCCTTGAGAGATAGACCTAAAT
The DNA here is from genome assembly GCA_026120185.1 of Voacanga thouarsii. NCBI lineage: Eukaryota > Viridiplantae > Streptophyta > Magnoliopsida > Gentianales > Apocynaceae > Voacanga > Voacanga thouarsii. Next base: position 21,202 of record JANUWF010000801.1, on the reverse strand, counting down.
CCTAGTTAATGTCTTTGACAGCTGGATTCATTACTACTTGTAATGTTTTGGCTAAAAAATTTTTAGCAAAATAGTTTTTCCCAGCTAGAACATTCAAGCTTAGGACTGACATTTTTGCCTTCTGATAGGGGCTAAGTTCATTACTATTTTTCTAGTTATTTGAGGTTAATTTAAGATACTTTTAATGTAATAACTAGGCATATTCCTTCCTATTTGATATTTAGCTTGTGGAAACTGTTTTTGATGAATTTGTGCAAGATTTAAGAGATTTCGAGCAAAAAGTATAAATTTCCAGTCTTGCCCTGGCGCCAGGTCTGTTCTGGAGAAACAGAGCAAAAACAGAGCAAATGTCTAGGAGCAAACCAAAATACACCTGGCCTGCTAGGTGGGTCGAAGTGATCTAGTGCTAAGTCCGATCTGTAAAAGGCAGATTTTATGCCCGAATTTGGTATCTTTTAAAAGATTTTGGTGTTTTCTGAATTCTACTCAGACAAGAATTCTCATGCCATGAATTTTGGTATCAAAGAAGCTTATAAAAACAAGAAAAACACAAGAGAAAGGGGTGAATCCAAGGATTAAAGTTTTCAATCACTCAAAAAATGAGGAGATTCATCATTCAATATTCAAGAAGATTTTCAAGGAGCAGAAGAAGGGTTTGTCTATAAGTTCTTTCTTTAACCCTTATTTTTCTTTTTCTAGAATAATAATGTAATTAATATTTTTATTATAATTTGAAAATGTTTTGGGGATTCATGATTTCTTGAATTAATTTAGTCTTTTTGATCAATTAATTATTTATCTTGGAATTTGGTTACTTATTTTTATTACGAAGTTGATTAGTTGATTCTTATTATTAACTTGCTTGAAAATGGGGTTGATAATGACTTCGACTAATTAATTTTATATTTGTTATCTCTTAACTTACTTAAAAAATGGATTAATTATTAAGAACTTGGGTAATTGAAGGTTAGTTGATGATTGCTAGAATATGGATTCATTAACTAATTTCATCACCTAGAATATAGGAGTTTATCGTTTGGATAAATTGGTTGAGATAGAATATGTTCACTAATTTAACTAGAAGATAGTGATTCCATGAATTGTAAACGAAGCAGGTCTATATTAAATCCTTCATGAGACCAAGATAATAATTGATTGTGATATTTGCTAAGTGATTCATTGCCATGTCTTCAAGAGTAATAGTGTAAATTGCATATTTTTATATCTTTGAGTTGTATATATTTTTCTTTATTTTTCTTTTTATTATCCTATCACTCTATTAGGTCGGTTAAGTAATGAATGAAAAGTGATTAGTGTGTACTTGTTCCTTTAAGGATCGATACTCATTAATTCCCTATACTATGCTTGCGATGAGTATACTTTCTTATATGAGTAATTTGGGATTAATTTTTTAATTAAAACTTGATTAGGGATAGATTTAAATTTCAATGATAATTATACACCCAAAATTTATACATCAAGTTTTTGGCACCGTTGCCGGGAAACAGTATTATGAAAGCTTAGATTTTGTTGATTTAACCATGTTTATATGTTTCTATGTCTATATGTAAATATGTGTGTGTGTGTGTGTGTGTGTGTGTGTGTGTGTGTGTGTTCCTTGTATGAGTAGGTGCCATATTTTATTATTTGTATAATTGTAATTTAATTTCACTACATGTTGCAATTTTCCTGACTTAATTTGTGAATGTATCGTAATTGATTCACTTGTAAATTCTATAATCTCACTATCTTCTCTTCTCTATAGGTCTAGCTCTTAGTGTATGACCCAATGATCTAAAGCAGACATTGTAGATCTTAATGCTAAGATCGAGAAGGCCCTAACAAAGATCCAAAAGGTGTTAAGAAAAATGGTAAGAGAAGACATAGAGGTTAACCAACCAAACAATGGTGGTAATGGTCGAATTAACAAGAGGACTATGGATGATTTTGTGAAGCCTGCAATCTAGGGTACAGGCTCGAGTATTACAAGACATCGGATAGAAACTAATAATTTTGAGATAAAGCTCAAAATTATCTAAATAATTCAAAACATGGTACAATTTAATAGGCTACATGAGAAAGATCCTAATACCCACCTTGCGAGCTTTTTAAAAATTTGTGATATATTTAAAATGAATAGTGTTTCTAAAGATGCTATTAAACTAAGACTTTTCCCTTTTTCTTTGAGAGATAGAGCTAAATCTTGGTTAAAATCTTTGCCAACCGGATCCATTACTACTTGGAATGTTTTGGCTAAAAAATTTCTAGCAAAATATTTTTCCTCAGTTAGAACATCCAAGTTTAGGATCAATATTTTCTCCTTCCAACAATTAGAATAAAAAAATCTCTATGAGTGTTGGGAGAGGTTCAAGGAGATGCTTAGAAAGTGTCTTCATCAGGGATTCAAGCTAAGTATGCAAATGCAAATCTTTCATAGTGGTTTAAGCTTTTCTACAAGGCAATTGGTTGATGCATCTGCAGGAGGTTCTACTAATTCTAATACCCCAAGGAGGTGTTTGATTTGATTGAAAATATTGCAACATGAAGGTGAACACGACAAAAATGAAAAATGCATAATAGCATGTCCATAAACAAAGCAAACGCAGAAAAGCTATTTACCTCTACAATTTTTCACTGGTCTAGGGGGTGCCAACGACTCAGTCTAAACCACTTCTGGTTCTGTGATCCTTTCTTCAGGCTGTTATCCTGCAAGTCGTCTACTCCGTCTAGGCATCAACGCAATGCTATGGGTCTTTCAGAATATAACCCGTGCATGAAAGCCTGGTGACGGTTAAGGATGATCTTCTGTGTCTCTATTCTTGCTATTGAATAGCACAGAGATCATAGTTTATAGAGAGAGAAGAAGAAGAACGGCTAGTGGGGGAAAGGAAAAGACATTCTGTGAAAAAAAAAAAAAACTCCTACTGTTCTCTTGAATCCAAACTACCTTAATAATAAGCTATTATTTGGGCATTCAAAAATCAAATAGAGGCAGTAGAATTAGAGAAGTCCCAAGGCTCATGTCATGTTAAGCCATTAACCAAGCCTGTGGACCTATGACCTAGTTCATTGGATTAAGCCTTTAATTCAATTTAATTATTCCTGGACTAATACAAGTCCAATAATTAAATTAATTAAATAACTCAAATGGACCAATATAAACCTCAAGCCTTGGCTTAGTTCATTGGGTTAAGCCTTTAATTCAATTTAATTATTCTTGGACTAATACAAGTCCAATAATTAAATTAATTAAATAACCCAAATGGGTCGATATATAATTCTCCCTTTTTTGACCTTTTATTTTATTCTAAATAAACCAGGCTCCTCGAATAAAATAAAATCCATTTTATATAAGACCAATCCCTCAACCGGAAACCATCAGGATTTATGGGTTATTTCAAGGACCAAAAGACACATTGCCTTAGCTACTAAAATGACCAAAATACCCCTGTTATAAAAATAGTTATATTTTGCATTTTAAATATTTTCTAATATCACCATAAGAAAATATTAACCCCAAGGACAATGATGCGTTAGCAAAGTCTCCGACCTACAGGTGTAATGACTAAAATACCCCTCTACGCATCGCCGTACATTTACAGAGGAAGGGTGTACTAACACCTCTCTAAAAGACATCTACCATCCTTAGACCTCTAGTCCAATGATTCACGACTCCTGGAATGTTTTTGTTTTCCAAGGGAGCTACCCTAAACCAAACATCCAAGTTATATTCCTCAGGGCACTGGATATTTAGATCATTCGAATAGTCACAAGGGGCGATATAGTGCAGAAGTTATCTTGTATAAGTCTGTCTTAACTAACTAGTCACATATACCCAACATACAAGTATATTGGCTCTACGATAGAACCTCAACTATAGTATATCGAAGTACATACATCCAGCTTCATCAGACCACCAACTCATACTCAAGCAGTAGAGTATGCAATAGTCTGGGTTTCTTCTAAATAGTACTTTTAGAAACTACTATTACAGGTCTTATTCTACGTATTCGAAATATGCTCATACTATGAAGTGAGTGGACTACTCACTGGCTAAAGGTAAGTCATTCTCCATTTGGAATTTATAACACAATAACCTAAACATGATGAGATTTCCATTCTCATCAATCAGTTAAGAATAAACGTTTTTGTGTTAAATAACCCGTGATCCATACCTTACTATGAAAGACCACAATTCACATAGACGACTTATTTAAAAACAATGGATCTATTCTAGATGTAAATTATACACAAATAAATTGTAAATTAACAAAAAAAATTTGAGAATAAATTCTTTTAATAATAAATTTGATAATTACATCAGAAACCTAGTCTAGAGGGCATAAATTCCAACACAACAAACAAATGCGCATGGGGTAGTGCAAGATCAAAAGCTCGTATTCATGGAGTGCACAAGGTGGATACAATGGCAAATTTGGAGGCTAAGGTGGAAGCACTGACACAAAAGATTGAACAAACGGTGATGTTTCCTTCCAAAGGACAGATAATGAATATTCGTTGTGATTTTTGTAGGGAAGGCCATCCAAACCATGAATGCCAAATCATGGGGTCATCACAAGAGTCGTTAGAACAAGTTGCGTTTGTGGTCAATAGAAGACAAGGTACCAATCCTTACAGTGCCACTTACAATCCTAGTTAGAGGAACCATCCCAATTTCTTATAGAACAATCAGAACCATTGACTTCTTCAAACTTTGAAGGAAATCAAAGGACTTAGCCCCCCTTGCCCTACAATGCACCACCACCTAAGCCATCGTTGGAAGACTTGGTTAACTAAATGGTAAGTAGCACAGAAACATGATTTCAATGAGTGGATACAACCACAAAGAATTTGGAGGCGTCGTTGAGTAATCTTGAAAATCAAATTGGACAATTGGCCAAACTATTTGGAGACCGTCAAATAGGGTCTCTTCTAGGAAACACTGAGATAAATCCATGTGATCAAGACCTTGAAAAAAGATGATTTTATTGCTTTAGTTTTTGGGACATCTCTTTAATTTTTGTATGTTTCAATTATTTTTCTATTCTTTTAATTTTTAAAATGAATTTTCTTCGTGATTTTGTGGTTTTAATTGTTGTTTTCATTAAAAAAAAGAAAAAAAATTATTTTTGGTCGGACAGAGCTGACCTAGCACTGGGCCCAAGCTTTTGCCTAGGCGCCGGGTCAGCGCTGCTAAAAAAATGCCACCGAGATAGCCTAGGCCCAGCGCAAGGCCCAGCACTTAGACCTGGCTCCAAGTCCCATCGGCCACAAGGCCTTCAACGGCCAAAATTGAGCCATTTTTCAAACACTCCTTTATCTCCCTTGTGTTTTCTCTCAACCCATCACCGGATCTGACTTCAAAACACCACCGAGTCATTTTCTATCCCTCCAAAACACCTTCCAAACACAAAATCACTACTTTGTTCCTGAAGTTTTGGATTGAAATCAAGAAATATCCAATCTTTCTTCACAAAATCCATTTTTCAATCCATTTATTCAGTGCCAATTTCTTCAATCTCTTTGCATAGGATCTTTACCCGTACATTGGAGATCATTATGGTATGATTTTTGTACATTTTCTATAGCTCAATTTCTCATATTGATGATTAGATATTTTCATGTGAATTATGGTCTGAAAATTCTTATTTTTTCTTGGTTTAATGGATTGGATGGAATTTTTGCTTTCTTTGAGGCTTAGTTAACATAGGTATATGATTGACAATAATATTTGATTGATGCAATTCTTTTCTTACATCATTTTTGTAGCTATTGAGCATACCTTTAATGTGTGTAATTTTGAGCCTACCAAGACATGTTCTTCATATATTGAAAGATACTTGTTTACGTTTAACTTAACATTATGATTATGAGCTTTACAATATGACAAAAATTGCATTGCTAATTTAATCATGGGTATTGATATTGTGTTTGGGATTGGACAATGGCTATCTTTTTGCAGGTATTGTTGGGAAAGTTGTTGTTGTGTTTTGTGGTATATTAAGGTGGTGTTGTGTTGAGTAGGCGTTGTAATTGTTAGAAAGTTGAGGGTTTTGTTTGATTATGTAGTGAGGAGTGATCTTGAGGGTTTTCTATCTTCCTTTCTTTATCCTACCTTTGTCTATCATCACATCTTCATCATGTCTAGGTGATCTAAGGGAATGGCACTTAGGGTAAAGAGAGCTAGAGCTTCATCTTCTTCTACACTATCTTTTGAGCCTCTACCTACCCAGCCTATCTAATTCTTTGATCTTACATGTTAAATATGGTACCAAAGTCACCAGCATAACAAAATCATAGTGGAAAAGATGTATAAACCATCATTTGATAATTCATTGCAACTTTTCACTATGTTTTGGAAACTGGGTTGGGAGCCTATCATCAGACTTGGGGGAGCTTATTGTCCTGTGATGTGAAAGAGTTTTAAGCTAACATGCAAGACAAGAAGAAACCCAATCTCCAGGTCATTTCTACTATGGTCAAGAGGGTGCCTATTGAGTTTGATAGGGCTAGAATAGCAAGGATCTTAGGTGTACCTGATGATGGTCCATGGATAGTTATTGACCATAATAATCAAAAGGTTATTTCTGATCTTACTTGGGATGTGAGTGCTGTTAAGACTAATTTGAAGATACAGAGAAATGGACAAACAGGCCAGTATCACAACTACTCTAATAATGATCTTGAGGCTTAGTTATGTGTCCTAGTCTACATTTGCTCTTTTAATATTTATCCAAAGGCTAGTCGCTTCAATGAGTCTAGGGTCTTTGATGTTTATATTCATGATAAGATGATGAGAATTGCACCTATCCCCCTTACTCCTAGTATTTTTCAGTCCATGCGGGAGGTTGTTTATTCTCGTATCTCAGCCAAAGCCCTAAAATTTCACCTGGCCATTATGCGTATCTTACATAACTTTGGAGTGAGCTTTGATGGAGAGTTCTATGAGCCGACCACTAACTAAGACTTAGTGACCGAGCATACTTTAGTTCAGTGCAGCTATAGATATGATGTAGAAGAAGTAAAAGAAGCCTTATGAGGTCTAGCATCCAGGGATGGTGGAACTTTCCCCTGTTGAGGATGAGCTGGAGTAGCAGCTTCCTCGACCTCGCACCCATGCCAGTAGTTCTTGTTCTAGTACTGATTTTAAGGCATGAGTGGAAGCCCAACGGGAGCAGTTGATCCTTTGACTCGAGACCCAAGCGACCATCCTCCTCCAGCTGCTAGACTCCATTGCTAACCTTCATAGATGTCAGGATGTCTAAGAGCAGAAGTTGACGACTTTGATCCAGCAATCCACTGGTGCATCCACTAGTAGAGCTGATGATAAGGATGGTGATGTTGACGATGAGTTCAAGGACTCTTGATTTACTTCTTGCTCACTTGTATTTTATTTTATTTTCTATCTCTTTTCTTTTATTTCATTCCTTTGAATTTTTATGGCCTTTCATAGTTTTTAGTTGCCTTTTTCTTTATTTTGCCTTTCTTTTTCTTTTTCTAGATTTATGTTTTCTATTTTTGTTTCTTTTGAGTTAGGTACCCTTCTCTAATGACTCCTTGTGGTGGATTCACACGTGTTGGAACAAATTCACAATGGAAGTACTTTCTTTTCTCTATGCTTTCCCTTTTTTTTTTTTTTTGTCCCATAGCTTTGCTTTTATTGTTATATTTTTGCAATTGAGGACAATATTCAGTTTAAGTGTGGGGAGAAAGTTTAGGCATTCAAGATATTTTCCATTTTATGAAATTTTTCAAAACTTTTTTTGCGGTTTTTCATTGTTTAGCCTGGTTGTAGTTATCTTTCTTACTTAGATATGAGTTTTTGTCATTCATTTCATGGATTTTTTTGTTAATATATTAGTTTATTGGATGGGATATGTTAAGACTTGAGAATTTGGATTAATCTTGTTTATGCATTAGTATTTGAGTATTATTTGACTCATCTATTTTGAATGTGAAAGATATGATGAATGTGAGAAAAATTGTTGGCTAACTCTTGTATTATGGATTTCAACTTTGCTTAACTTTGAGTTATGATAAGGAATGTAAGGAAAAAATCTTTGAGTCAATAGATTGAGTGAAAGAGCAAAAAAATGTTAGATTATGAAAAATGAGTTGATTGTTGTTGGTAAGAAAAATGTTATTGCTTGATTATAGGGGCCAATACAAATAGTGAAAACAAATCCACTTTCTTGAGGCTATTAATTCCTGAAAGCAAAAGAGAGAGAAAAATTATTGAAAAATGATGAGTAATGACTAAAAAGGAGCCACTACGATGCATAAAGAGAAATCCATTCACTTGAAGCTATCAATTCCCCAAGTCATTGAAAATTTTTGAGAGAAAAAAATTTGAGTATTTTCCTTATATCATGACTTAAGCTGTGCAATTTTTAGATTTATAATACTTGAGTTGGTAGGTAGCTTAACTTGTATAATTCATGTTGTCTATGTTTTTGCTTGTAGGGTCAAATAATTTTCTTTGACTAAAGTATAAACTTTCTTAATTTAGCTTCAACAGTTTTGTTATGTCTTATCAAGTGTTTCAAAATGTAATTGTTTTCAAAGGGTTGAACGAATGGCAAGGTTCTATCTAGAGTCCGAAAAGAAATTATAAGACTTGTTATGATTCAAATTTTGGAAGAATAAAAGCTTGTATTTTCTTGATTATTTTTTTGATTTAATTGTTTTACTTGAGGACACGCAAAGGTTCAAGTGTGGGGGATTGTGGTAAGGGCTAAATTCATCACTATTTTCCTAGTTATTTGAGGTTAATTTGAGATACATTTGATGTAATAACTAGGCATATTCCTTTCTATTTATTATATTTCTTTTGAAATGTATTTTGGATGAATTTGTGCAGGATTTAAGAGATGTCGAGCAGAAAGTATAAATTTTCAACCTTACCCTAGCGCCAAGTCTGGCTAATGCACCAGGTGCCAGGTCTGTCCTGGAGAAATAAAGCAAACATTTAGGAGCAAACCAGAATGCACCTGGTGCCAGGTGGGTCAAAGTGATCCAGCGCCAGGTCCAATTTGTAAGGGACGGATTTGGTGTACGAATTTGGTATCTTTAAAAAAATTTTGGTATTTTTTCGAATTCTACTTGGACAAGACTTCCAAGCTATGAATTTTGCTATCAAGGGAGCTTATAAAGACATGAAAAACATAAGAGAAATGGGTGAATCCAGGGATTAAAGTTTTCAATCACTTAGAAAATGAGGAGATTCATCATTCAAGGAGCATTATCCAATAAGGTTTTCAAGGAGAAGAAAAATGGCTTGTCTATGTATTCTTTATTTTACCTTTATTTTCTTTTTCTAGAATAATAATGTAATTAATGTTTTTATTGTAATTTGACATTATTTTTGGGATTCATGATTTCTTAAATTAATTTATCTTTTTGATCAATTAATTATTTGTCTTGAGATTTGATTACTTATTTTTATTACGAAATTGATTGGTTGATTCTTGTTATTAACTTTCTTAAAAAAGGGGGTTCATAGTGATTTCAACTAATTAATTTTATATTTGTTATCTCTAAACTTGCTTGAAAAAGGTGTTAATTGTTAAGAACTTGGGTAATCAAATGTTAGTTGATAATTTCTAGAATATGGATTTATTGACTAATTTCATCACTTAGAATATAGAGGTTTATATGAGAATTGATTTTAATGCCTTTTTTAGGTAAATTAGTTGAGACAAAATATGTTCACTAGTTTAACTAGAAGATAATGATTGCATGGATTACAAACAAAGTGGGTCTATATTAAATCCTTCATGAGACTAAGATGATAATTGATTGTGATATTTGCTAAGTGATTTATTATCATGTTTCCAAAAGTATTTGTCAAAATTTCATAGTTTTACATCCTTGAGTTGTATAGATTTTTTTTCCCGATTTTTATTATCTTATCACTTTATTAGGTCGGTTAAATAATGAATGAACAGTTATTAGTGTGTACTTGTTCCCTTGAGGACTGATACTCGTTAATTTCCTATACTATACTTGAAATGAGTATACTTGCTCGTATGTGTAATTTGTGATTAATGTTTTAATTAAAACTTGGCTAGGGATGGATTTAAATTTCAATAATTTTTATACACCTAAAATTTACACATCACCTTCCAATGGTTAGAATCTAAAAATCTCTATAAGTGTTGAGAAAGGTTTCAGGAGATGCTTAGGAAGTGTCCTTATCACAAGTTTGAGCTAGATATGCAAATGCAAATCTTTCACAGTGTCTTAAGCTTTGCTACAAGGTAATTGGTTGATACATATGCAAGAGGTTCTATTAATTCTAAGACCCCAGAAGAGGAGTTTGGTTTGATTAAAAATCTTGCAACAAACAACTATGCATGGGGTAGTTCAAGGTCAAAAGCTCGTGTTCATGGAGTGCACAAGTTGGATGCAATGGCAGCTTTGGAGGCTAAGGTGGAGGCACTTTTCACAAAAGATGAAACAAATGGTGATGTCTCCTTCCCAAGGACAGGTAATGAATGTTAGTTGTGATTTTTATAGGAAAGGGCATCCAAATCATAAGTGCCAAAGCATGGGGTCATCACAAGAGTCGTTAGAACAAGTTGCATTTGTAGGCAATGGAAGACAAGGTACCAATCCTTATAGTGCCACTTACAATCTTGGTTGGAGGAACTCTCCCAATTTTTCGTGGAACAACCAAAACCAACCTAGGCAAACTTCTTCTAACTTTGGGGGAAATCAAAAGATTCAAAATTTTTATACCTATTGATTTACTCCTTGCTCATTTTTATTTTATTTTCTATTGATTTGCTTTTATTTCTTTTCCTTTGAATTTTAATAACCTTTCTTAGTTTTTAGCTATTGCTTTACTTCGCTTTTTCTAGATTTATGCTTTTTGATTTTGCTTTTTTTTTCTAGGACTGCCCAAATACTGTTCCCGAATATGCTCTAATGTGATGACATTAAGCACTCTTTTGTGGAACATGGTAATGGAAGTATTTTCTTTTCTCTATTCTTTCCTTTTATTTATTTTGGTCCCTTGGCTTCATTTTCATTGTTCTATTTTTGTCCATTGAGGACAATGTCCAATTTTAGTGTAGGAGAAGAATTTAGCATTGAACATATTTTCCATTCATACACATTTTGGATCAAGTTTTTTCAACAATTTTTAAAAATTTTTGTGGTTTCAATGCTTTAGCAAGGTTGTAATTATCTTTCTTTCTTGGATATGAATTTTGTCATTCATTTGGTGGGTTTTCAATAAAATGATTTATTGGATGGGATATGTTAAGACTTGATAATTGGGGTTAATCTTGTTTATGCATTAGTGTTTAAGTGTTGTTTAACTCATCTAGTTTGAATGTGGAGAATATGATGAATGTTGGAAAAGTTGTTGGCAAACTCTTGTATTAGGTTTAAATTTTGCTTAACTTTGAGTTGTGATAAGGAACATGAGGAGAAAAAAAAAATCTTTAAGTGGAAAGATTGTGAAAAAAAAAAATTTGATTGTGAGTGGAAAAATAAGCAAAATGAGTTGAAATAAAATTGTTTCATCGTTGAAGACGAGTTGTTTTTTTTTTTTTTTTGCTCGATTATGTGATAGGGGCTAAATTCATCACCAATTTTTTAGTTATTTGAAGTTAATTCGAGATACTTTTGATGTAATAATTAAACATATTCCTTCCTATTTGACATTTTACTTGTGAAAAGTGTTTTTGATGAATTTGTGTAGGATTTAGTAGATTTTGAGCAAAAAGTCAGAAATTCCAGACTTAACCTGGCGCCAAGTCAAGCTAACATATTAGGTGCCAGGTCTGCTCTGGAAAAGCAAAGATAAAATAGAGCAAACATTGAGGAGAAAACTAGAATACACCTGGCGTCAGTTGGTCAAAGTGACTAGGTGCCAGGTCCATTCTGTACAGATGCAGTTTTGTGAGTGAATTTGGTATCTTCTAAAGGAATTTCATATTTTTTTAATTCTACTTGGACAAGACTTCTCAAGCCACGAATTTTGGTTCCAAGAAAGCTTAAAAATATAAGAAAAACACAAGATAAAGATGTGAATCCAAGGATCAAAGTTGCCAATCACTCACAAGAAGAGAAGATTAATCAAATCAAGATGCATTATTCAAGAAGGTTTTCAAGGAGAAGAAGAAGCATTGTCTACAAGTTCTTTCTTTTAACCTTTGTTTTCTTTTTCTAGAATAATGATGTAATTAATGTTTTCGTTCTAATTTGACATTGTTTTTGGGATTCATGATTTCTTGAATTAATTTAGACTTTTGATCAATTAATTATTTATCTTGGGATTTGATTACTTGTTTTTATTATAAAGTTGATTAATTGATTCATGCTCGTTAACTTGCTTGAAAAAGGGGTTGACTATTAAGAACTTGGGTAATCAAAGATTAGTTGATGATTGCTTGAATATGGATTCATTGACTAATTTTATATTTTAAATCACCTAGAATATAGGGGTTTATATGAGGATTGATTTTAATGTATCTTTTGGATAAATTGGTTGAGACATAATATGTTCACTAATTTATTTAGAAGATAGTGATTCCATGGATTGCAAATGAAGTGGGTCTATTTGAAATCCTTCATGAGACCAAGATAATAATTGATTGTGAAATTCGCTAAGTGATTCATTGTTATGTCTTCAAGAGTAATTATCTATATTGCATATTCTTACATCCTTGAGTTGTATATATATTTTTTTATTTTTTCTTTATATTATCTTATCACTTTATTAGGTCAATTAAACAATAAATAAAAAATGATTGGTGTGTACTTGTTCCTTTGAGGATCAATACTCGTTAATTCCCTATACTATGTTTGCGATGAGTATTCTTGCTCATATGTGTAATTTGGGATTAATATTTTAATTAAAACTTGGCTAGGGATGGATTTAAATTTAATACTTTTTATACATCCAAAATTTACACATCAGTCATTACATTGCACTGAGTTAGGCACATCTTCAGGAGTATATACATCTTGCTAAACCACATTTTTTGGAGTACGATTGCTAGCCACCCCTTCAACATTAGATACATCTTGTACGGTAACAATTCTACCTTCTTCATGCCCATTGTTTCCTTGACAAATTGTTTGCTTTCACTTTTCTCTAGTCATCACACCTGTTGATTGGACAAACTTACAACATTAGCGTAATTTTTTACACGCAACAAATGATGCATTCTCAAAACATAAATAAAAAACATAAATTTCTTCAAATTTCTCCTTGCTAAAAATAACTTCTCAATCTGGTTGCAAATCTATCCCGTACTGGATGTAAGATTTCTATTTTATCTAACTTCATCTTCTCCAAATGCCACATTGGCTATCTTAGATTGTTTAGAAGGATGGCTACTAGCCTTATCTCCTTTCATCTTTCCACAATCAACTATGTCGCTGGACCTTGCTCCATTACCGTGGCTGACATCGTCAACTACATGATTAATCTCACCACTACTTAGTGTGATCCACCATTCACTAAACATGTCCAACGTAAACCAATCAGGTGTCATCTACGAATCAAAGGAAAAGAATGATAATTTTTTCTCTAACTTGGAAAATGTATGACATTTATAATAAAATATGATTTGTCAACATTAATTACTTATGAAGTAGGGCATACCTTCTAAGGTAAACCTTCCAGGGCAATCTTGGAGAAACAAATAGGCATAATAGAGAGCATACATCTCTTACTCTACTACACCCGATTGTTGAGGAACCTGAGAATAAATTAAAATTTCAATTATTTGAAATATCCATCAACGCAACAATTCAAGTAATAAATATGCAGCATTAAGTTATACTTGCCTTTAGTACCAAAATGGACATTTCACTAGCTTTCGTATCATTATTCGACCTACCCACTACTTCATGTATGTCAACAATAAACCTATGAATCATAGGATTCAAGTTAGTAACATATTTGCAAGCTATACATAGGATCCAAACTAGTCTTATTTCAAAAACTCACTTTGTTATCAAGGTAATGAGACATTGTTATTTCCTGATTGAAGTGAGTCCAACAAGATAGCACACTTATTCTCTAACTCATCTGCCTTATCGAATTTGCATAATATCAAACGGCTCCAATAATTCCTATGCATTTTAATTTGAGCAGTCCATTACCACATAATCAGAAAACCATGATACCAAGACAAAGACTATATATGTACAGCATAAATTTGATAACCTCTTAGCACATGACAATAGGTACAATGACATAATGTTTGCAGAACACATTAGCCTTAGTTATCCACTATAATGCCTTTTCTTTACTTAAACATCAACTAAAAAAATGGTAAAACCGATAGAATAGTTGTGCATCATATGTGGGCTTCTAATGGTAAACCATCGTCACTTAACATAAAGTGTCAAGGGACATCCAATATACTTAGCACATAATCAGATCCAAATGAAATGCATAATAGAACACTTTTGTAAGAAATCTTTACTACTTCGAAATTCATAAGTGGAAATTCATAAGTTTACTACATATGAAAGTTTATAGTCTTGCTACTGCTCAGACATACTTGTGCGTAATACATGGGCTTCTAATGGTAAACCGATAGAATGGCAGGAGGCTTAGATGGAGATTTACTCAGTCCTCACCTTGGGCATGAATACCAGAAAAAAGAACTTATAGAGACAAAGTAAGCACTTGAAGAACTTAAAAAAGAGAATGCTATAAAATCGATAGAATGTCAAGAGGCTTGGAGGATTTAAAATATGTGAAGGATTTAAAGTGGGATTTCAAAAAAATATAATATTGAAAAGGAATAACAGGAACCGTGGGTTGAAAGATTTCATAGAAAAATGGTACCTTTTTATATATTGTAGCTTTAGGGTTTTGTCGGTGAAGAAATTTGGGGAAATCTTGATCTCCTCTCACCCTACTTCTATTCTTTGCGATCAATGTGGAAGAAGTTATTCATTGCGATCGAAGTAACCATGGTAATTTAACGAATTAAAGTAAATTATAAGAAAAATGGACAGTAGAAGAGAATAAGAGGAACATTTTGTGAAGGATCCATGGAAAAAAATGGCACATTTCTATTGGAGAAGAAACGATTGTCGGAGAAGAAACCTAAGACAGAAAAGAAAGCTCACCGGGAGAAACAAAAGGTCCTTTTTTTTTTTTTTTGCTAAGTAATGGAGAAACAAAAAGACATGGTTCTATCATGTACTTTGAAATGTACCGATTTTCTTTTTCCTAACTGCAATTTTATTCTTCTCCATCCAATAGTAATGTAGAGACGATTTAGAAACCATTTTGAGATTATAATTTTATTATTGTCTCAATTTCGTATCAAATTTTTCTCTAATTTTAAAAATCAAATTTCGATAATTTGCTAATTTTTCTTTTCACTAAAAGACAAATAATTAAGTTTGTTTGTGCAAATTTTTTCTTTTTTCGCTTAATAAAATATTTATTAGGTAATTCAATTGAAAATATAATGTATAATTTATGAATAAATTTAATCATCAAGCATTATATAATACTACTAATTCATACACTACATAATAATTCTACTTGGCTAGTACTATAATAGAATTCTAAATAATGTAATTAAAATAAATATGTAAGTAATTATCTAAAGATTTCCTTCAAAATGTTTTTTTGGCAAATATGGAGACAAATAGAAATGAAAATATTAAGATAAAAAGGCAATAGCTTTATAATTGCTTTAAATTTAATTGGTAACCACTATATTGTCTACTCAAAAAAAATTTAAAAAAAAAGTACTCCCTCCATCTCAAAATATAAACCCCTTTGACATTTTTTCAAAAATTAAGGTTATAAAAACTATACACTTTCTAAGTTTAAAAAAAAAAAAAACTCCCCAATTAAACTATTTATTTCCTAAGTAATTTAGTTGAGTAGTTTTTTAGTATTTTGATTTAGAAAGTATATGATTATTTACATCTTTCATATTTGCAAAAAAAGTCAAAGAGATTTATATTTTGAGATGCAAGAAATATTTTCTAATTTTTGTTTGCAAAAAGTACATTAACAAATGTTATAAACTACAAAATTAAGAAAACAAAATAAGAAAGAATTCAACAAAAAAATATTACAAATTTATTTTTAATACAATGTATCCAATCAACTTTATATTTAATTAATCATTCTTGGGGAATTAAATATTACTCTCCATTATCCAAAATTGAATATTCACATTTCTATTTTTGGGATATTTAAAGTGAATGGTCATTTTCTAAAAATAAATATATTTTTATCATACCGCAAATAACCTCCATGTGTGTCCTACTACTCATGTGAGTCCTACTACTATCTACCTTAATGCTAATGGTAACGAGGTAACTTATTTACTCTTATTAATTTTAGTAATCGAATATGTTTGAAGGTGATTGGATATGTTTTACCAGATGATCTAGCATAGTCTCTATATAAAAGCCCAAAACTTAACAAATTTACAAAGATTAAGATATCAAATTTGTAATAGCCTGCATTTTTTAATTTTGGAAGGCTACTACTTTTCATAAAATAGGAATTTGTGCCCGTGGCTAGAACTAGAAATGCTCAGTTTGATGAGATGAACATTTGGGGCAATCGAAATATCCAAGGCCATTAATGGAATTTTAGAATTTATCGAGACCTAGATGAAATTTTTGAATTTGTTCTACCCGTGCACTAAATATTTAGATTGCGACTACTTTTAGTAGAATGAGAGTTTGGGGATGCGTTGAGAACAAAAATTGAACAGTGTGATGAGATGGAAGTTTTGGTATAACCTGAGCTATCAGGGGCATTGTCGTAATTTTGACCGCGATCGGAGTTGTGATCGTAAATTCGAAAGAATTGAGAATTTTAAGTCCTACCATTGATATCAGTGAAATTTATAGATTCTACTAGTAGAATAAAATATTTTCCTGATACGAACCGAAATTATAGCTATTTTCTGACAAAAATTAGAAACGTAGTCCAGATTCGAACACATGGCATTGTGTGAACGGTGGATGAAAACAAGTGTTAAAATATCATTGGAGGAGTGAAATATTTGTGGGATTATTTAATTGCAAAAGCTTGTTGAATAAGTTTAAGAATTAAAGAATTTAACTAAATCAACTAATAGGAAAAATGGTTGAAAATGGATAGCCCACAATTCATTAATTGTTGGTTGACCTTACGGTGGAAGGCTATTTTTCAGCAAGAAAAATGACGGCAAGAAGACCATAAGAAGAGCAAAAGAAAACAAGGAAGAAAAGGAAGAAAAAGTTGAGAAAAATTAGAAAATAGAGAGAAAAGTGTTCTTGGTGTTCTTGAGACAAAATCAAGCTAGAGGATCTCACAAACAAAGATAAAAGGCTACACCCCATGAATTAAAGTTGTTGATTCCATCGTGGTGATTGTTTTGATATGAATTTTAATATGAAATCATGAAGATTATGATTATGTGTAGCATTAATTTCGTACTATGTGAAGAATTGTGTGTGTGAGTGTGTGCTGGTTGCTTGGAAGGTTCATGTACTATATTTTATGTGATGGATATGTGTGTTTTGATGGTGATTTGAAGGATTGATCATGGATGTAATGGATGATGATGGAATTGGAAAGAAAACAGGAGTTAAATGCCTAAAAGAATGAATTATGATCATGCTTGGTTGTAAATGTTGGTTGTGTATTGTTTAAATATGAACTTGGTAACTTACTTGAATCTGAGAAACTAAAGAATTAAGGGTGCTTTGAAGGGGAATGAAGTGGATTAAGTGTGCAATAGATGTTATAAAGTAAGGAGAACAAGTACGTGAAGTTGTTTGTGGAAACCGGATAAAATCCAATGAAATTCTGAGACTTTTTCGTCTCAGTAGTTTCTGGACGAAACTAAAGTTGAGGAAATGAACTCCAAAGAAATGGAGTTGAAGGTATAACAAGCGTTTTGATATAAAATGGAGACCAATCCGAGTTGTGAATCAAAAGTTATGCACAAAACAAAATGGTGTATCAAAGAGGTAAAATGTAGAATTTTATTTTAAAGGAAATGAACTCAATGGAGTTTTATTTTATGAAAAGAGGGATGAAAAGAATGAGAATCATGAAGAGATATTATGCTTATGAAGAGAAATGAAATGTGGAAATAAGAAATGAAGGATTCAAATATATGATATGTGTGTGTGTGTGTGTGTGTGTGTGTGTGTGTGTGTGTGTGTGTGTGTGTGTGTGTGTGTGCTTATTCTACAAAGAGAATGAAGAAATAGGAAATGAGTGATTTCCTTACGTTGGTACTAGTTGAATGTTTAGCTAAGCTTTGGTATATCAACTAAACATGAAATGACGCTTAATGTAGGTTGTTCACGTTAAGCGTTTGGTGACAAGCTAGATACGATATCTAGTCAGCTATAACGTAGGACATAAGGTGAGTCCCACTTGTTTTACAAACCATGTTTTATGCTAATGAAATTATGATTTATTGAAGAAATGGTCTATGAATCATTTTGGTTTCTCTGAGAAAGAAATGGTATCATGCCACGGGTGTATTTGAATGGAAAATATGAATTTTCATAAATGGAATTATTCATAATTACTGATTAATGTTCCTAAAACCTCTTTATCACAAGGTTAATGGACCTTTGTGTTTTACTCACAAAAATATGGTTTCTCTAAACGGGAAATTATTGAGGTTTTTAGGAAATGGTGTTTTCTATAAGAAATTTTGGATCCTTTGAAGTATGAATAATTCCTAGGTATAAATGTCTAAAAGGCTTTCTTCTCATTAATTATGAGACGAAATATTGTTTTATTCTTGGAAAGCATTAATGTTCCTTTTTATGGAAAGGATTTTTGGAAAAAAATGTGAATTATGGAATTATAACTAGAATTTCTTAAATTATATTCTTCCTTTTGGATTAAAATTCTGAAATTTTGGAATAATGCTCTTTTTGAAATCGAATATTCTTCAAATGATGAAAGTACCCTTGGAAACTTATTTTATCATACAAAAAGGACTTTTTATCCTTTTTCGCTATGATTTTGGAGAATGATCGCTTGATATGAGATCAACTTTTGAAAAATTATATTTTGATCCCAAAAATTATTTTATTGATATTTCTTTGGGAATAAGATAATTAAATTGGCCTTGTGAGATAATGGGATTAATTAACTGATCTTGTGAGCTAGTGGGATCAATTTCTGAAAAATAATATTTTGGCCCCAGAAAATGTTTTATTGATATTCCTTCGGGAATGGATAATTATCTGGCCTTATAAGCTAGTGGAATTAGACTGGTCTTGTGAATTAGTGGAAACTTTGAGTACTCAACAAGAGTCGACCTTTGTACTAGCTCATGTTAGAGATAGACGATCTCAAGTAACCCAATCACTTCTGGAGACTATCTTAATCTATACGGGGTAATAGGATATTGGAAATGGTTGAGGACTCACCGAATGGGTTGGTAAGTGCCTGGTTGACCCCTTGCTCCCTTTCGTGTGAGGAATGATACGAGAATGGGTCCCCATACGTAAGGAAGCAATAAATTATAACCCATACACCCTCTCGTGTGAGGAACGAATAGTGATCCTAGGGCATATAAATTAAATGAATTAGGTAGAGTGTGACGACATTTCTACCTCTCCGGCAATGCACAATTCAGTGTTATGGGCTTGTGTCCTTAGTGCAATAAGACTGTGATGCTGAAGGCGATGCCTTGTGAGTTCATGCAGGCCGACCCTCTATTGAGAGAAATGTCTGCATTTCTAAAATTAGGGCAATGACTTTGAAATGAAACATAGTTTTTCAAAAATGACTGAATTCTAAATAAACACTTTCTTAGAATGTTCTAGAATTGTTTTTCAGTCGAAAAATGCAATGCTTTCTCATAATAGTTTTACAAGGTTACAGCTGATAACACATTATCCGTTTGTTTGTAAATCACTAGCACACTCTGGACTTACTAGGTAATTTTTCACTCACATGTGTATTATTTCTCTTAAAATTTTAGGAATCAGAGGCGCAGTGGAAGCACGGTGGACTCCTAAAGGCTCATGCTACATCTTAGATCTGTTATACCCTTGAGTATATGTATTAGAAGTCAGATTCTATGTACTTTTCTTTATTCAATAAAAGTAATTTTAAAAAATTTTCACTGCATATTAAGTGAAATTTTGTTATAAAGACCCCTTGTCTGACCAATCAAATAGGGCGACATCCCATAAAATGAAGGCCGCTACGCTATGGAAAGGTGGGGTGTTACAATTGGTATCAGAGTATAGTAGAACCATAATAAAAATTCTAATGAAGAATAGCTGAGCCTTTCATGAGACATAATCGAGTCCATCATAGTATATTAATTTATAGAGACGATAAATTTTATAAAGTTAGATATGGAAGTAACTTAGATGTATGAATTTGGGGTATTCAAGTCGGGTGTAATCCCTTCTGATGAGTTAGAAGAAAAAAAAATAAAAGGTTGAGTTAATTTTGATATTTCTGAAAAAGAGATTTATGATCCCAAATTTGGACAACAGTAAAGAGAATGGGGATAGGAATGCCTCAAAGTTTATATATTGAGTAAATATTTACTAATCTTGAATTTCCAGTCCTGGGATCAGTAGTGATGAGATGGTGAGTGAAGAATTTCGCACTTGAAGACCCTGTATATGCAGTATAATGTAAGATGTGCAAATGAGGATATGCACATTTGTGTAATACTCTAGTAGTATATTTTGAATATTAGAAACTCTAACTTATCATAATAAAGGAATGATGCAATCATACCTGCACTAATGTATCGGATTCCATTAGAACTTTGAAGTTAAGTGTGCTTGGGTTGGAGAAATCCTATGATGGGTGACCTTCTAGGAAGTAATCATGAAAGTTGGAAGGAAAAGATTAAGAGCACAATTAAGAAAGTAAAAGGAGGATTTATGAGTATAAAAATGCAAACACAAAAGGAAATTTGATAAATGATATATGAGAATTATGTATGTGAAAGTGTATTACCGAAATGAAAGGATATAAGAGTAAGGTAATTTATTCACTACTTTAATTGTGGAAGGAAAGATATATGGTGATAAATTACCCCACACGAATAATTTTTGAAATGGGTCTTATCAAGGATCAAAGTTAAGACTCGTAAAGAGTAATTGAAGCTAACTATATCTTTAAGTTAGAGATGGAAAACTCTCAACAAATGTCAGTGGCTGCTCTGGGTAAAGTGGAATCAAACAGTAGCATTTAAGGAGGATG